>PVHX01007683.1:0-89285 GCA_004024805.1 Geosciurus inauris
AGTGCATATAAAGATGTTTAATATGAAGAATGTAATCTGCTTATAATTTTGTGCAAAGTTAGAAAAATTATGATTGTAACAATTTTTTTTCTATTTGCCTCAACAAATGTTTTCAGTGAATAGTGTGTACAGCTTCTGAAAATTTGTTTTTTTCTGTTATGTATTAAAATTCAACTTTTGAGAAAAATAAAAAATTAAAGAAAAAAAAAGTAAGTAAATGTACTTATCTAAAAATTAAATGAAATATTAGTTTTGTAACTTATCTGTTAAATAAGATAAATATCTGTTAAATAAACAACTTAAATATTAGTTTTGTAACTTATTTTTTCAAACATATTAAGTAATTAGGATATAACCATTTGTTAGTTATTTGGACTTTTTTGCTTCATAAATAACACTCTTAAATGTCCCTTTTGTTCTTAGGACATTATGAAAACATGGCTGAGATAGTTATGACCCAAAGAAAGGAGAAACCTTGGGAATCTCTGAAAATACACAACATCATTTTGCTCTGCAAAAGTTATAAGGATTAGTAGATGTAAAGTAATCAAGTGAGAAACCTAGAAATAAAGGAAGATCTCTGGTGGGCACTGTACCCAGTACTTTAAAGCATAAGGGAAAGATAAAACTGAACTCTAAATTCCAATTCTATTTTTTGTTGGCTTTGGAAACTTTCGAAATTAATCACGCTGTCTTCACGTATAGAATGGGTAGAATCAACTAAGAAATCCTGCTTCATGTAATTTTATTGTGAGAATTATAAACAGTGTGAACCAAAGTCAGCACCAGGCCTAAAATATATGCTTTATAAGTAAACCAAACATTACCAAATGGCAGTGTTTAATACTCTCCTGAGTTCACTCTCCCATGCAGAGGGCATCAATAACTAATGCTCATTGCTCATAGCCAAATAATTACCAATATTGCTTTATTTTTTTTTTATCCTAAACACTCACTACAGATAAGAAAATTAGTGTTTCAGATGTTATCTCCAAGGATTTATTCATTATTTGGTCAGGGTTCATATTGATTCACTTTGGGTTGTTTCTTTAATCTCCCAACTGATACCCCATACCCAGTCTTTTATATCTGCTTTGCCTACAGATAGATGACTAATCTCTTCAACACACAAATCCAAACATATCATCTACCTGTATCCAAAAGCCTTCATGACTAACTATTGGTTATGAATGAAGTCCAAATTATTAAGTCCAACTATTGAGGTCCTTTATCCCAGAGTCAAACTTGGAACGGAGCTCTGTGAATTTAGGCAGATCTCAGTTTCCTCATCTGAAAGTAGAAAAAAATAACAGAATTGCTCTGAAATGTTGGCTGTGAAGAAAAAATGAGTTAAAATAAGTTTGGTACTTAGAAAAGTACTTGGCACAGAGTAAATACTGTTTAAGTCATAATTACTTCTCACACACTCAACTTACAGGATTGCATGATACTCTAAACAAATCCCATCTGTGCTGCAGAACACTAGAACTTATATTCAACCTCTTTCTTATACCCCTTCCCAAGACTTTTAGCCTCTAGTAATCACTATTCTACATTCAGGTAAACTTTTGTTAGCTTCCACATGAGAGAGCATGTGATATTTATCATTCTGCATCTGACTTGTTTCATTTAACACAATTTTCATTTGTTCCATTCATTTGGCTGCAAATGATATCATTCTTTCTATGGAAGAATAATACTCCATTGAATCTTTTTATTTTACGAATAACTAGGAGAGAGGAGCTTGAAGCCTCCTGTTTTAATCAGCTTTTTCACTGCTGTGACTATAGGACCTGACCAACACAACTGTAGAAAAGAAAAGGTTTATTTGAGGGCTCATGGTTTCAGAGGTCTTAGTCCATAGAAAGCTGGCTCCATTCTTTAGGGCTCAAGGTAAGGGTGAACATCACAGCAGAATGTGGCAGAGGCAAGCAGCTCACATCATGATCAGAGGCAGAGAGAGAGAGATTCCACTTTCCAGATACAATATATATACCCCACAGCCACACCCTACCACTTCAGTTATCAGTTAATCCCTATCAGGGGATTAATTCATTGATTGGGTCAAGACACTCACAACCCAATCATTTCACCTCTGAACCTTTCTGCATTGTCTCACATGTGAGCTTTTGGGGGGCACCTCACATTTAAACCATAACAGCTCCAAAGTACTGACATGGAGTTGAAAACATGACCCTGATTCATTCAGTACACATGGATGCATGTATTGAAATATCACACTGTACTCCATAAAAATGTTCAATTATTACATGTTAATGAAAAAATTAAATAGCTAAGGAGATGTGGAGATACCACTTTGATTTGATAATTACACAGTGTATTCATGTATCAAGTTATCAAACTCTACCCCATAAATATGTACAATTAATAACAAAATCATACATCTTTTAATATATGATTTAATAACAAAATCATATTTCTTTTGTCTTCTCTACTCTTAAAATCTCTTTCTAAGCTTATCTCCACCCTGAGCCTTTACAAATTCTATCAGCCCATTAGGGTGTTTGGTCACCCTAAACACACAAACAGAATATCTGATATATCATTGACTCACAGTAAAAATTATATGATGAATAAATGAATGAGTGAACATGTATTACTTTCAAATAGAGATATCTTTTTCATCTTATAAATACTACCCATAGTTTATTTTACAGGTGAATTTTCTCTAAAGTGCCAAAATACCTTTCTTTTCTATAATGTCCATTTGGTTTATACAACATCAAGTTTTTATTGATATATGTCCTCAATTTGTCAGACTATATAAAAATAGTAAAAAAAGACACAATGTCTATTTGCTTCACTTTAGTCTGATTGATATAAACAGTGGTCAAAATCACTAAACCTAACATGTTGATAGTTTACATATACCAATACCAAATATCCACAAAAAGTATTTAAGAAAATATTGATCACTATATGTGTTCCGCTCAAATATTGCTTTTGTTTTTACTAAGCCCCTGTATGATTTTTTCCATGAAATAAATGTTCAAGAATATTATTGATTTTTTTTCATTTTAGATAAAACAATGAATGAGCCAGGGAATGTGAACAATAACTTTAGTGCAAATATATCATATTTAATAACACAAAGAAAAATTCAGCAATATTTTGTTTAAGGATCCACAAATATATAATGGAACATAAGAAAAAAAATCACAGGAGGGTAAGCACATAGCTCAGTTTAGCAACCCCCTCTGAGCTTGCCATAGAGTAGTAGAATGTGAGCAGCACAGGAGGAGAGAAACATGATTAGTCAGGAAGAAAGTAAATTAACGTGATTGGTTAAGAAGAGATGAATGTGAATGGTCAGGATGAAAAGAATGTGCTCAGTCAGGAGGATGTAAACAAGATTGGCAATGTTGCCTTTTTCAGGTGGTGGTGTGGATTTAGGGAGGTATTTTATATTTTGCTGCTTTAAAGACATATGAATATTATTTTATTTGAATATATTAAATTTAAAAAGATAAATTTAAGACAAATATGTAACACAAAAAAGGAACTGAAAGGGCTGAGAAGGAAAAAGAGAATAATTGAATGAATTACTACAAAACAAAAAAGGAGTTTTCTAAACTCATTCTACTACATACAGGAAAATTGGCATCTGGACAAGCCAGAGATCTAGCATTATTTAAATTTACATATGGATATGTTTACTTCCTGCTTATGGGAACTGATGATGAGTTTTCCATTTATAAATGGATTATAAAATTTTATTCTTCAGCTAAATATACTTATGTAGAAATTTAAAACCCCATATGTTTTTAAAAACTCATAGTATTTTCACCTAATTCTTTCCAACAATATTTTTATATTAAAGAAATTAAATGAGAAACCATTGTATCAACAAATATTTTTGAGAAGTCAGACTCCTTCAGACTTTTGACAGTAAATTATTTTTAACACACATGAAGAAATAGCAGAAGTCAGTGACGAAAAAGGCTACTTTTCTCCCAGGATGTTTTCCCTTTTTATAAATTCATATAGTTCCCCTTAATACTTAGATGGACTATGCTGTCTCAGAACAGAAGCTACATTTCTAAGCATATCTACATTAAATATAAGTGGTGAGATAAGAGTGGATATACTTGTCTTGTTCCAAATTTTAGTGGGAATACTTTGTTTTCCCCCATTTACTATGAGATTGACATTGGATTTTTCATATATATCCTTTATATTGAAGTAGATTCCTTCTATCTCTAGTTTCTTCAGTGTTTTTGTCATGAATAGGTGCTGAATTTGTCATAGGTTTTCTGTGAAACTTTTGAGATTGATTTTTTGTTCTTATTCCTATTTATGTGAATTGTGTTTATTGCTTCATGTAAATTAATCCATCCTTGCATGTCTGGGATTAAATTAAATTGGTCTTGATGTAAAATCTTAATATGCTTTTGAATATGATTCACTAATATTTTATTAAGTATTTTTGCATCTAAATTCATCAGGAATATGGGTCTGTAGTTTTTTTTCCTTAATGTGTTCTTAGTTGATTTTGTATGGTTGTAATACTGGCTTCATAGAATGAATTTAAAAGTGGCCCATCCCTTCCAATTTCATGGAATAATCTGAGGTACTCTAGCAACATATACTCTTTAAATAACTGATAGAATTGTGCTGAGAATCCATTTGGTTCTGGGCTTTTCTTTGTTGGAAGTCTTTTTATTACTGCTTCTCATTGCTAGTTATTTCTCTGTGTAGATTTTCTATGTCTTGATTCAATTTTGGCATGTCACATGTGTCTAAAAAGTGTATCCATTGGAAATCAAGGGTTTCTGACTTATTGGAGTATAAGTTTTCATAGTCCACAATGATCTGCTGGATTTCTGTGCTGTCTGTGGCAATTTCTCCTTTTTCATCTCCAATTTTATTAATTTGGGCCTTCTTTTTTTCATTTGGTTAGTTTTCTAAGGGTTTATCAATCTTGTTTATCTTTTGAAAGAATCAACTCTTGGTTTCATTGATCCTTTGTATCATTTTTATTCTCCATTTTGTTGATTTTGGCTTTGATCTTAATTATTTCCTCCCTTCTACTGGTTTTAAATTGGTTCATTCTTCTTTTACAAGGGCCTTGAGATTCATCATTAGGTTTTTTTATTTGGGGTGAGCAAGGAAATTTTCTTATTAGACATTATATAAATCACAGCTTTGGGTCCAGAGAGGTGCACATAGGTTATCAATTAATGTTTGCTGTTTGAAAAAAAAATTGGAATTATTTCCCTATGGAAAAATAGCTAAGCAATCCTATTTTCCAGTATGTTTTAAAAAGTTTTCTTAATACTGCTTATGTAATCTTTCTTCTATTTATACATACAAAAGATGAAAATAAAGAAAAGCAAAGATTGGGTAGACCTAAATATTGCCATGAGGATCAAAATACCTATATTATATGACCTATGTTGTGACTTGGCAGTTATGGATGAACTATCCATGGACAAATAGTTTGATTTCTCCAGCATTCCATTTCCTAATCTATAAGTGAGTTTGCCAAATGAGGTAATATTAGGCGCTAGCAGTCTTCAAGGTTCTATAATTTTATCATATCTGATCAATCATTCAACAATGTCTCCTATGTTTTCTCTCATCCCTTCAATGCCAGAAACTATTCTTGGGGGAAAAAAATTTGTATCTTTGCCTTTGTAGAGCTACCACTATGATATGGATCATAATTAGAAAAAAATAAGCATATGACTACATGGGGGGGGGAGTAGAACCAAAGTAGCATAATAGTGAATAGGGTCAAGGTATTACAATAGTAAGTAGGGTCAATGTAGTATAATAACAGGGTGAGACATAATGTTATATGGTCCATCAATCATATGTTCTAAGGAATTGAAATTGACTTCTATTAATTTCCTATTTGATATGTGGAAAAACTGTTGAAAAATCTCCAATATGGCAGTGACTTGAGACAGTTAGAAACTCGTATTTTATTATCCAATTTTCTGAACTGGGCAACTCCCCTTTTTGAAAAAGTGAAAGCTTAAGAAAATAATGTTATTATTATACATGTATATGTATACATATATATGTGCTGTGAAAATTGTTCTAATCTTTCTTCAGTGGGTTGTATGTGTGTTTGTGTAAAGACTGCTGGATCCTGGGTCCATACTTGTACTGATTCCTGATGTCACAGAACATCACTGAATTTTGTAGACTCAGGAATAAATTAAGATGAGTTAAATATGCCAAAAGATAAAATCAATATGACATGAAATTCCATGATATTCTGGATTCCTGATCATATAACTGCAAAAGTGTGCTAGAACCAACTTATATCTATTTTTGAGGCCAATTGTACATATACATCTTCCTTCAAGTTCATGGTTTAGTGATTTTGCCTTAATATCTTGAACTTGACCATAGTGACAGTGTTTACAAATATTAGCAAATCAAGTCATTTCCCCTCAAATAAACCATTGTAAACAAGTATTAACAATTATACAGCACAATCATTTCAATGGATATCCTTTGCAAGTAACAAATCCCTCCTCTGACTTCCTTGTTTTTTTAATGTGAGCTATTGGGGAAACAATGTAATTTTGGGGTATTTTTTATAGGAGAAAGAATGCTGGCCAATTTGTGAGATAAAAATTATGAATTGTGTGTATGTGGAAAGAAAGTCCACGTTAATGAAACAGATCATTTTAGGTGGTGAATTTTTTTATATTAAAAAATAAGGGCTGTATGTGTGTGCACATGTGTGTGATGTGTCTGCACATATGTGGTGTGTCTGTGCATGCACATATACACATACACACACATACACATAATGTTGAGAATCCAAGTTTAAAATTATGTAATAGATCAAAGTAGATTGATTCATTCTCAATGTGATGCTCCAGTGACTATAATCCTGTTCTCTAGCCATGGATGATTAATTACAGGGCAGTCACCATAGTCATGTTTGAATAATCAATTTTGTTGTCACTGGGATTTGAACTTGAGTAGAGTCATCCAGAAGATGGAGGTCATAAGAACTGCGTAATCATGTGGCAGGGTGACATTTTGTTTCAGGAAGATAATAGTCAACACAGTCTTGACCATACTGGGTTCACTCCATTCCTCATTATGAATCATATTTTCATGCCAGTCTAGGTCACCAGAATGTTCAGCCTGTAAAGCATTTCTCAAAGAAACCAAGACTTCCATTATGTCTGTTACTAATTGAAATATAGAGTGAAGAGTTGTCTGAACCCTGATAATGAAACTCAGAAAAGATCAAAGACGTAGAGATTAGACCAAAAACTGTGCAATTTTTAGAAGAAAACACAGGGTGAACCTCCATCATATAAGTACAGGCAACAACTTTTTCAATAGGATCTCTGAAGCTCAGGAAATAGTGGTAATAAATGGGATGGCATCAAATTGAAAATTATTTTTTACAGCAAAGGAAACAATTATGTAAAGAGAGAACCTACAGAATGGGAGCATGTCTTTGCTAGCTACACTTCTGACAGAGGATTAATATCCAGAATATATAAAGAACTCAAAAACTTGGGCTGGGGCTGTAGCTCAGTGGTAGAGTGCTTGCCTCCCACATGTGAGGCACTAAGTTCCATCCTCAGCACCACATAAAAATAAATAAATAAATAAAGATGTTGTCTCCATCTACAACTAAAAAAATATTTTGAGAAAAGAACTCAAAAAACTTAACACCCAAGAAATCCCCACAACCCAATTAATAAATGGGCAAATGAACTAAATAGACAACTCTAAAAAGAAAAAAGGCAAATGGTCAACAAATATAAGAAAAAATGTTAAACATCATTAAGCAATTAGAGAAATTAAAATCAAAACTACAATGAGATTTCATCTCACACCAGTCAGAACGGCAGCCATCCAGAACACAAATAATAACAAGTGCTGGAGAAAATGTGGGAATAAAGGAACACTTTTACACTGTTGGTGGGATTGTAAATTAGTACTACCACTATGAAAATTCTTATGGAGGTTCCTCAAAAGACTTGGCATGGAACCACAATATAAACGAGCTCTATTGCTTCTTGGTATTTATCCTAAAGAATGAAAATCAGCAATACATGTATAGCCATGTGTTTATAGCACCACAATTCACAATAGCCAAACTATGGAACCAGCCTGGAATCAACAGATGAATGGGTAAAGAAAATGTGGTATATATACATAGTGGGGTTTTATTCAGCCATAAAGAAAATGAAATTATGTTACTTGCAGGAAAATGAGTAGAACTTAAGACCATCATGTTAAGCAAAATAAACCAAACTCAGAAAGTCAAGAGTTGTATGTTTTCTCTCATATGCAGAAGCTACATAGAAGAAAGGAAAAGAAAGGTGGGGGTAATCACATGAAAATCAAAGGGAGATCAGTGGAACAGAGAAAGGGAAAGGAACCAGGGGGTGGGTGAGAGGTGCTGGAGAGTGATATTGGTTAAATTATATTATCATATTATATGCAGGTACTAATATGCAATACCAAATCCCATCATTATGTAAAATTATAATGCACCAATAAAAATGTGGAGAATAAAAAGAATGAATTAACAAAACTGAATATTAGGGCACTTAGAAAAGTGGAGGCGGAAGTGAGAGGTTGACAGCACAGAGCACAAAAGTCAAGAGTATGGGCTTGCACCCTGTTACCATCATTAATGGGTCACAGGCTGTGTGACCCTGATCAAGTTACTTGAGCACTCTGTGCCTCAGTCTCCCAATCCAAAAATGGGTACATACCAGCAATTACTTTGCTCTGTTGTTTAGAGGATTAAAAGATCTAATATATTTAATTTATATTTAGGGCCTGGCACTTAATAAATGCATTGTAATGGTTAATTCAATTTTATTAAAGAACTTGTCTCTGGTTTAAAAAATATTATGCCTGCCAGGAACTCATAACCTAATCAGGAACATAAATCAATACATAAAAAATGACCATAAAGGAGGCAGTCTGCTTTTAGGCAAGGTCACAAAATTGGGATAAAGAGTAGAAGATTGCCATGAGACTTGAAGGTGTATTTAAACATAGGATGGAGCAGAGGGAATGTATATTTTTCTTATATACCACAATTGTGTAAAAAAGTCATCCTTTGGCATCAAAGTAGGTAAAGTGCACCAAAACCCTTGAATTCTTGCTTTCTCCTATCTGATTTCTGATTTTCTGAGTGAATCTTAACATAATGAAGTTCACAATAGAGCTTCTTTTACTATAAACACAGAAGACCTGCCTCCTCTTGGCCTCTAGCACACTCTGGGGAGAGACCATTCCAAGCTGTTTGTGTTACTTTAGTATTTCACTGTGTGGAGGGTCAGGGACCATTCATAGAAGCAGATAGACTACATGTTTATCTAAGAGACAGAGTTATTTCTTCTCTCTCATTTCTCCTAACTAATCCAACTTTTGATACCCACAAATGGAAAAAATAAAAATGAAATCAATTGATTCTATTCAGCAAGGTCATTCTTTGAAATACTATTCATCTAACAATTCACTAAAAAAACACTAAAATAAATTGGATTTTGTTCCTTTGTTTTGATCTCTGAATGTGCAATCTTGCTTTATCAAAAGATCAAATTAAAGAAAAACAAAAAACTAAGCCACTTTGATTGAATATCAGGAAAAAAAGCTCAACTCCCTCTTCTCATTTGATCATCAAATGAACCATATTATCATTGCAGAGCAGAACATCCAATTAAGCTTTCATGGAACTTTAGGATGCTTCTGTTCTGGGCCTTATTTCTATAACAATACTCTATAGATGAAACTTCCACTTTCCTTAGTTGAACACTGCTTTTTTTTTTCTTAGAGAAGAAAATTATGCCAATCAAATTGAATTTTTCTAGAACAAGTAGGTGATTAAGAAAAAGATTAATGCAGATTTTTATAGCACATTAAGAAATTATGCTATTTCAGGAATCTTTCCAATACAGTGTTAAATGCAAAGGCACTAGACATTCTAAGAAAAAAAGAGCTGAATGAAAATGGTAGCTGAATAATACCAATAACAGATGGGTGTGTAATGACTGACAAAGTGGACGAATTAGAAAGAGATAAGTTGGATAATGACCCACTCAATGTTTCTGTGATCCTGGAAATCTAGTTTATCATTCATAGAATGATAGTGAAGAGAGAGAAGGATAATTATTAACTAATCACATAACCTACAAAGTTAATTACAAATCTTCCTGACATAACATAATCTATTGAAGAATATATATCAAAAAATTAAGGTGCTAACAAAAAAGCAGCTTTGTGGACTGACATGTTCAGACAAACTTTAGCAGAAGATATAAGATTGAGCCAATCCTTGAAGGATTGGTAAGAAAAATAAAACTAGCAAAGCAGAGAAAAGGGTGATAGTATTACAGCTTGGAGAAAAACAAAAGGTGACACATATCACATTTACATGGGTTATACTCAGATTCAACTAACTGCCCTAACACAAGGTATTTAGTTACTTAACAGAAATGTAAAATAACAACAAGAACAATAGAAAATAAATGTTAGGGGTTCATTACCTGCCAATGATTGTTTTAAGTTTTTTACACACATAAATTCATGTAGTCTTCACAAAGCCAATGAAGACATTGGTATGATTATCTCCCTTTTACAGATCCTAGAATTAAGACAGAGATGTTAAGAAATTTGCTAAATGTCACATAGCTTGTAAGTGGTTTAGCAATGATTCAAAAACAGGTACTCAATAAATGGAAGTTTTTGTTTTTATTTGAAATATTTAAAAGTACACTAAAAAGCTCCACAAGACACTGGATAAAACAACCTTCTAAACTGAATAAACGTTGCAAACTCTTTATATTTTCTTATTTCAGGTTTTCCCTTTTATTGGTTGAGAGTAGTAGTGTGTGTGGGTGTGTGTGTATGTATGTGTGTGTGGCATAATGACTGTGTAAAGAAACAGAAAACAAACCAAAATATTCACTAGTCAAGAGTCATTATACTACTCAAAATTATCAGATATAATAAATTAACTCATGGCAATATCATATCTCTGGGTCAATATGATAAAAAGTCATTTCATGAGTCATTTATCAAATGCAGCTGAATAAATTATTATGCATTCAAATAACCATAGGGAACATATGTTATGAAAAAATTAAATACTTAAGCAAGAAAGCATTCAATATTATGTACATAACTTGTGGTGTGTGCATGTGTAAATTCATAGCAATATGTGTGCACAGTATGGATTGCCTACAAATTTTGGTATTTTAAATTATTTGTAAAATACAGTATCTAGTGTTTGTACTTCTGAATTGCTATTTTGCTAATTTCAACACAGTGAACTAAGCAGGTCGATATAAAGAAAGTCAATGAACAACTCAATTGGATAAAGCAATGTAGAAAATATTCATGAAAACAATGTTATCTTAATCACTGCCAAACAAGGTTTCTAAAAGCAGTAGTCTGCTCTTTTAACTTTCAACTTTCATTTCTAATCAAGATAAAACTTATCTCTCATGCTTTTTTGGATTTAAGGCAAAGAGTAGTTTCCTAGAAGTGTTGATTATGTTGGGAGAGAAAATAGGCTATATCTTTAATGATTAAGGTCTAAAAGTAATTTCAGTGTCTGCCTATAGCTTTCAGGGTAAATTTTAGAATCTTTGACCCCTCCAAGTTTTGGTCCTCTGACTACCTTGTTCAGTTTCAGTTCCCAACGCTCTTCCACAGTGGCTTCGTTTCTGTTCTGATGTATTTGTAGGTGCATGTGTCTTAAGGTCATGTCCCAAGCTCTTACGCCATTCTGAAAAAGTTCATCCTCCTCTCCTTTTGAATCTATCTGAACTATGTTCCTCTCCTTATCAGTACTACCTTCCTCCAGAAGATTTTCCTTGTCAAATCAGTATAATTCTATGCTTCCAAGAGTTTTATATATCAGGTTCTTATAGAGTGTTTTACTATTATTATCCTTTAGATGTAGTGTCTCCCAAAAGTTCATGTACAAGACAATGCAAGAAGGTTCAGAGAAGAAATTATTAGGTTATAAGAGTTTTAACCCAATCAGAGAATTAATCTCCTGATAGGGATTAACTGGGTGGTAACTGAAGTGATAGAGTGGCTAGAGGAGGTAGGAACTGGGGCATGGCTTTGGGTATGTATTTGTGTCTGGCAAGTGGAGATGTCTGTCTCTGCTTGCTGGTCATGATGTGAGCTGCTTCCCTCCACCACACTCTCCCACCATGCTATTCTTTCTGCCTTGCCTCGAGCCCCGAGGAATGGAGCCAGACTTCTATGGACCAAGACCTCTTAAACCGTGAGCCCTCAAATAAACCTTTCCTCCTTTATAATTGTGCTGGTTGGATCCTTTAGTCACAGCAGCAGAATAGCTAACTAAAACAACCACAGAACTTGGTTTATTTTCTTCTTTTCAAAACTAAGCAATTCATCGGTGAATATCATGCATTATTTGACCTTGCCCTATAGGCTATTCAGCTGTTGCAGAATGAATTGTTAGCTAGTATCAATAACTCACTACCTGATTTAGTTGAACTACAGAGTTCAAGTTATATGTTTTCCTTAAATTACTTACTTAGTATGTGCTTGAAAAAGGAAAGATAAAAATAGTAGTACATCAATTAACTAAGAAGTCTTTTTTCCCCTTAAGTAGTTCCATTTCACTTTCTCTCATCCCTGGTCCCAGATTAGATGATAAGGGGTCTGATTACACTTCTGTGGAAAAGATATGACTTGGAGCAGATATCATGTCAATGGCTTGAGCATGATGTAAAGATTCATGTATCTAACCCTCAAGCAAGAGAACCAATATTAGAAGAAATACTATCATAAGGAGTAAATGCAATGCCTGAATTAGGCAACTTTTATAGCAACCCCTCAGAACTTTTGTGCATCAAAGTACAATTAGTTTATCAACCATCCTCTCAATTCAATATTGTTGCCTCAGAAGTAAAAGATGAGATGCTTATTATTCTTCTTCAATATTTTTCCTTCTAAGACCTGTTGATTCAACAACCTTATCAGTGACTTCTGGAGTCAGAAGTTAGTAAATGAGAATATTCTTCCAGTTAGAATCTTTTGAACCAGCATAAATTATCTTTAGTTGTTTAACACATCTTGAGTTATTTTGAGTCAAAACATGCTTTTATGTCAAATATTAATATGGTTTATTCTATCTTTTACAAGGAAGAGAAAATTTCAGTAAAAGATCTTTTAGAGAGGTTGGTCATCATCAATTTTTCTTTTTAACCTGCAAAGAGAATCACAAACAGAATATAAAACATATCATTTTCTCCGCATTTGTTAGTCATTCTTCCCTAGGTAATTTATTCAGCTGTTGAATAGAGTCATAATATCTTCTAAAAAAATAATATGAATTTGGCATCTTTGTGGTTCTTGACTCAGTGTTCAATCCCACATCATTAGAAAACAATTTTGGAGCAATTGTTAAAACAAATCTTATTGAAAATCAATACACTCTAGCTCCTTGTCAGTGATGTTGGTATGGTTAATATTAAATAATGCCACCTGAAACAGAGCAAGTATATTTACTTAAAGTATGAGTGATGTACTCAATAAATATTTCTTAATTAAAATTTAAATCTACCTACCAGACAGATCAACACTGAATTGCACTGTAATTCCAAATCCATTATACCTAAATTTATATATTAGAGTTTTAAAATTCTTTTGATTAGATTCAACAAAGCTTTTTAAAAGAAAATAAGGGAATATTATTTTAAATTACTTTTTAATGAATGTTTTTGTAAAGTAAATAACTATTCTCTAGTGTGTTTTCTTTACATACTTCCTCAATTCTTACATTTATGACTACCCACCGCATCTGTTCAGTACCATGGATAAGTAAACCTATATTCAAAATAATTCCTGTTTTTCTTGCATAATTAGGTCAAGGATAGAAAGGTCATGAAATTGGAGAAGATTGCAAATACAATTTATATTAACGAGCATCACTCTTCTTTAGCACTTGAAGACTTGGAAAGGAAATTTATGATATTTGGGTTGTGGATCAGGATCTCTTTTCTTCTGAATAGGTCAACATACATATCGGAGAGACTTATAAACTTCTGAGGTTTGAAAGGTTCCCAAATGCCAGAATATTTTCCTCTGATTTAAGTTCTATATACTATAATACCTTTTTCTTTTATATAATCCTACCCCATAAAATTCTATTACATTGTTGTCAATAATTTTAAATTTCAATGAGTTATTCAGTCTTAGAATCTCACATGAAATTTAGACTAAAGATAATTGTTATTCTTAAATGCCAAAGAGAATATATAAGTAGTTTACTTTCAAAATAAGAGAAAAGGAAGCACCTTCTTAATAATGCGAAAGCCAACAAATCAACTTTCAAATGTGAATACTAATCATGGCTACATTAGTGACATAAGACTATGTGTGACTTTTATTTCTCCTACTTCTAAGAAAATGTGTGTTTTATACAAAAATGTCTTTGATGAAAAGAAAACACAGAATCAGCACATAATTTTTATAAGCAACATGGTAGAGAGATTTGGAATTTGCAATACAACATTGGCATTCATCTATATCTATGATTTCTACTGTCACTACATGCACAGAAACACTATGTGGCAGATATTTGTACCAAGAAATCATCTAGTGGTAGAAAAACAATAATAATAAAAAGGGATTTGAATGGCTCCCAAATCCCAAAATATTTTCCTCTGTTCTATAGACTATAATATTCAAATGAAAATTGAGTGTCTTTTACACATGTGTAAAGATGACAATTATGTAGACAAAACACCAGATTTCAGAAATTAGAGATTCACTGGGTATGTTACTGCCACTCCATTTTTGTTAAGATAGACTATAAACTGTTAATACAGTAAGCATGATACTATTTTTAGATCATTCAAATCATCAATTCCTCATTCTTGGGTTTTCAAATTTTTACACAAATGTACATATTTCAAAAGATATTACTGATAGTAAAATATCATTTTTAAGAGATAACTATGAGTCTTGGGTTTGAGCATAAAAATACCAAAAGCAAACAGTGAATTCAGAAGAAAATAATAAGGAAAAAGTATTTTAAATGATTAACACTGTGGAAAACAAAAACAATACATAGGGATATGATGGGTATGTTTTCAAAAGAAGAATGAGATGGGAAAATATTGTCCAAGACAAAAATTAACATTTCATTTGAAAAAGAGGTAAGGTAACCAAAAATTATTTACTTATGTGATAATAGAATATAATAACAGAATGAATTTTGGCTAACATTTTTCATATGGCATATAAGATGGTGCATCAGTTTTACATCACATTAAGTTTTCCAAGAGAGCTGAGTTGTGGTTCTGTTCTGAAAAAAATGTCTATCAGACTTACTCTGTCAAAGATATTTTGTCGGGGCTGGGATTGTAGCTCAGTGGTAGAGCGCTTGCCTCGCATGCGTGAAGCACTGGGTTCGATCCTCAGCACCACATAAAAATTAATAAATACAGATATTATGTCCATCTACAACTAAAAAAAAATTTAAAAAAAGAATTTAAAAAAAAAGATTTTGTCACCTTTCACTGTTCAAAATTAAACTCTTCAGGTACAACTAAACACAACTGGCACAGGTAGGAAATGGCTGATTTTAGTTTCAGTTGACTTCTGTAGATGTAAAGCAATGAAATTAAGTAGAGAAACAACAGATAGCATGTTGCCCAACAGGTATAATAAAGCTAATTATCACCTCCCAGTAAAAATAGGCAGCATCTGGAAACTTCATATGCTCCTTCATTAAATAACATGTGTGATAACTCCAATAAAATATTTAATTTCTTCAGACCTCACTTAGCATTATGTAGACTTAATTTAACAGAACTCAGTGGGATCCTTGTAGATTTCATTTATGCTGTAAGAAATTTATTAGAAAATAAATGAAGTGTGATAGGAGTTTTTGAAGTGAAGTTGATAGGTATCAAAGGGAAAGGTAATATTTATTAGTGAATTAAACATTTAAAATTATAGAATCATTCATTTTATATCTCAAAGGGACTTTAGAAATGATTAGAGTCAAAGGTCTTATTTTCCCATTAAGAAAACTAAAGACCAGAAAAGTAGATTTACTTTGTCCAGATCACACAGCACAGTCTTTGCTTCTAGGTAGTTTATATGAAGAAGTAATGATAATCAAGAAGAAATCAACCATAGAGAAGAGTCCTTTCAGAAATACCACATTTGTTGAGGCTTACTGTACCAAGCACTTAATATATGTTGGCTTATTTGATATTCTTAGAAGCTCCGTAGGTTATATATTATTGTCTCCAGTTAATGGATGGGAAAAATAGAAGATCAAACTCTAAATATCTTGTTCTATGGTATGATTAGTGGTGGAGCCTAGATTAGATCCCACATGTCTGACTGCAAATTTCCAACTCTTTCCACTCTATCTTCCTATTAAAAAGTTTAGACTCCTTTTTTTGTGTGTGAAGTCACATTCATGAGCATCTACTTGATAATGGCAAGTCCATACCACAGAGATAATGATTATTACATCTAGAGTGTCCTACAAATAAACCTTAAATGGAAGAACCTCTAAAAAAATATTTACATGAACCAAGAACAAGAGAAGCCTAATCCAAGGTGGGCTGCTTCTTGTTAAATGTTTCTCCATGTATTAAAAGGACTGAAGGGAATTGTTGGAGGAGGTATATTCACTGTTATAAGATATTATGTCCCACCAACAAGTATTTGTAAAAGTGCAGTGTAAGAGAGGGCCCTGACTTGGCTCCAATCATAATTAATTCTGTAGGATCAAAAACCTGTCAGGAATATAGACACAATGATGATGTGTTTAAGCGGAACAGGGATCCGTGAAGAAGATTGATGCCAAGGAAAATGAAGAGGACGCCACAGCTCAAGCCCACCAAATAAATCGATGGCCTCAGGAAAAAGACATCTCTAAGCCAGCTCTGAGGTAGTGACACCTACAGGAAGCAGTGCTGCCCAGAGTTCTACAGCTTGGAATTTCAGGAGACAGTGCCTGAGAGAGGTGGAAACGGGCCAGCGGAGCAGCCCCAAAGCTCTGGTAGATATGGTGGTGACAAGCACCCATGACAGAGGCCCAGTGAAGAGCTCTGGCATCCAGCAGGCTGAGAGTTGTTCATCAGCTCATGCAAGACACCCCAGAAACACAAGGGTGAACTTTCCAAAGGACTGAGATCTGTTGTGAAAAGGTAGAAGAAATATGTTCAATGGAATCTGGGTAGAAAGGCTAAGACAAACTTACGTACTCATCTACAGACTAATGCGGGCATCCAGTTACTGTGTAAAATTTTGATCTGCCAGATGATATTATAACATATAATCTTTATGACCATAAGTTATTGAAGCTGAAATGGTATTTGCATGTTACCTAGCCCAACACATTTTGATTTCAGATAGGAAATTGAGATCTAGAGACATCATATCCTGCTCAAGGTCACATAACTAGGAATAGAAACAGAACTTGTAACCACTGCTGCCCACTGAATCATGCTATAGCTTTTCCTCACTAATCTGTTCCGTTTTATAAAAAAAAAAAAATAGCTTTGCATTTAGCAGTCGAAGGGTTCTTTAAATTTCTGAGAAGTGAGAATTTCTTTTAATGTAACGTGGGCTTTGCAGTTTTAGAAATACTAGTTATTGTAAATATCAAATGTTTCCCTGAAGTAGCTCATTGAAAAAGCTTTGATATAAAAAGTTCTTTCTAAAATGACTTTTTTGTAATGCCAGAAAGGGCACCTGAGGACAATCTATCTGTTTTATACCATTCATTGAATCCTTCCATTGAAAATGTTGTTATAGAGTTTTGATTACAAGACAAAAATGTTGAAATAGAATGCATCAGTGACCTGCAAATAGGTCCAGTTATATCTTTCTGCTGCCTCTAGTCTTTTTTATTTGTTCAGAATGGAATAGTTTAAAGTTAGAAACAAAAATGGTACATACTGACTAGGAAGTTAATGATAATTTCAAATTATCCGATGCTAATGTGTTAAACACTGAATTAAGAAGGATATGGTCTCTGCCCACCACATATACACAGGTCATACTCCATCCTTACTGTGTAATTAGCAGAACCTATCTTCCTATTCAGCATCAGAAGAGGAATCAGAATTGTGAGTTTTAATTATTTTTCTCTAACTGCTTTATGGTCCTTTGAAATTTAGTTGCTATCTCCTTGGTTTCCAGAAAAGCATGTATGTGGCCCTCCTATTCCTACAAAATACAGTGCCATAGATATTGATATGGGTTCACAAAGACAATGGTGAACAACATAACATGGACTAATATTATTTCACAGAGATTATGAGTTATTTTAGGTAAGCAGGGCAGTTACTAGGATATACTTTTCCTACTATATAAATTTAATGCACAGTTCAGAGGTTGCACTGACAAAGTATGCAAAAGGTTATTTTAAATGCTTAGGTTCCATAGAAATATAAGGTATTACTGTTGTTGTTTAAGATTAGGAGCTGTGAGTGATGCTCCCACACAGCTGATATGGCTCCTCTGTTAACGATCATTGTTCAATGTGCTGCTGACTTGCCACTGGACAGTGATATCCGAGGGTGAGTTAGAGAGAGCTGTTATTATTTCATACTCAAAATATTCCAAGTTGCTGATAACTTGGCCAGGTTTTGTCTTAGTGGAAAGACATCCTTCTACTCCTGTCATCAGATCAATCTGCGGTCTGTGGTTGCTTCTTTCTCCAAGAATCCTAATCTTAGAATTCTGTGTTGGGTTTGAATTTCAAAAGCCCTGTTTAGGGTAAATAATGCATCACCTGATCCCAAGATGACTTAAGAATTAGAGCAAAAGCAAAGGTAGGCTCCTCTAAAGTTATGCACCTAGTTTGCCACTGGGAGAATAATCACATAACACAAAGTAGAGGGAAGGAAGATGGTTAGCGGTGATCATTTTATTCTACTCATTAGCTGGAAGGAGAGACAGCCACATCCCATTTTTCCAGCACACACACAACATGGAAAGTCCAATCATCTCCCCAAAGCCCTAAAGAGATGATCAGAGAAATGAAGGATTCTCCTCACAGAATTCCAAGCTGGCTGCCATCTGAGTCTCTGTTCTATTTTGGGTTGCTCTTCCCTGATACATAAAGTAACAACTGTAAATTAAGACCATCAGTGTCATTCCACAGACAGATGGGTATGACATGTCCATCTGTCTATGGGGATATCCTCTCAATTTTCTTAGTTATCTAAGTCTTCCTTGTCTTGAAAGATGTCTTTTCTTATGTATTCCAAGCAATTTTCTATCTGCCAACATATCAGGATCCTCTTCATGCTTAATATTTGAAGCCAACATCCTGCTATGTTGTATTGGGCAGTTTAAAAGACAGCAAAGGCAAATGGCTTCCTATTCTATTTTTACACTCATGTTTTCTCCAAATTTCAGCTTATTATCTTTAACACAGTCCCAATGAGTCAGCCTGACTGTCCTGAATTAATTCTCCTTTTCACCTATTTTTAATGAAATTAGTTGATCACAATTTTCAAAAAGGGCAAATGAAAAATATGAAATCCATCTAATAAAGGAAATAAAAAGCCTGACTGAATTCACTCATCTGAACTCTGAGAACTCTTCTGTGTCACTCTTCAGTTGTCCTCTGTATTCTCTATTTCTGTTGTTTGTATGCTTATCTCGTCTTGTCTCACTTATCAGCTTTGTGGGCACAGGTAAATGAGAGAAGACTTACTATCCATTGGGCAAGCCCAGGTAGCACCAGGAGAGCAGTAATCATTGATAATGAAACTAATCTTTTGCACTTAAAGTGAGGGCCTGTGTAAACAGCTGCTTTTGTAGGACTTATAATAACAAGATTGCATATAAAGTTATCTAGTAAACGCTTTGTTAAATAAATAAAATGAATCATATTAGCCACATTTCCATTTTGAAATGACCATTTTATAAGTTGCTGCCTGTGAAACTTAGTGAATGATACCTCAGTGCCAAGAATTAATCTGTATTCAACAAGTGAGCAATTTTACCCCTTTCCAATCCACACAATCAGCAGCAATGTAATATCCAAAGGGAGAAAAGCATAAAACATGTTTGGATGCTATAATGAATTTGATTACAATACCACCAAATTAAACCTATTTTCATTTTGATATTATAAAAAAAGCAGCAGGAGGTTTGACTAGATAACTTGGTTTTACTTTATTAAATTCCTTATGTTACAGTCAGCTGGATTGAGTGCTCCCTGGGAGTGAATTAAGAACATTTGGGCCTTGTCTTTACATTTAAAGCAGTATGACTTCAAGTTCAGGCCTTTACAATTCACTTTACTTGGTCTGCCAGGGAGAGATTAAGGACAGCTCCCAAGTTCCTCTGATGTTTATTGCTTTCTTTATGTGGCAGAGATTTCCTCCTACCTTTAGCCCATGAAATATCATGCTGTGGCATTAGGCAAGTAAAAGATGAACTTGTCCCAACAGGGCCATCTTAGTGGACCAGGACAAATGCCAGATGAATACGGTGATTATGCACATCCCTGGCCATGTTGGAGGGAACAAAACCCCTTACAAATCTACCTACTGTGGATGTTTGGCTCCACCCAACAATGCTAATTATTTAAATGTTTGCTTAGTGGCCTAAAAGAGTTACTATATCTCCCAAAGCATCAGGAACACTGGGAGGATTTACATTTTGGTTGTAAAAGGAACAACACTTCTAAAGTCTTAGGACACTTATTCATAATGGGATGCTAGAAGGGGAAAGGAAAAAAGCACCTAAATAAAGCTGAATCAACTTGAATAGTCCTTAAATAGTTTACACTACAATCATGGCCCATCTCCATTCTCAGTACAGTTTAATGAGAGCTCAAATGTGACATTTTCCAAATGTCCTGCCACCTTGTCTTCTCAACTTCCCGCCTTTCCTTGCATTGTGGTATTCAGACTTACTTCTGTAGCTGGCTTATTGCATTTCATTTCATAATAGCTGGCACATGTTTTCTGGCCACAGCCTTGTTACAAGTCAGCCACACATTATCTTGTTGCTGGGAATGTTAGTCTTGTCTATCATCAAGGATTTGATTTCCCCTCATATGTTGTACATTTCTGCAGCAGCCACCACTGACCATAAACCAAAGGGCATATGCTTAGTTCCAATGGGGCTGCACTCTAGGTTTTTCATGGGGACAAATTCTAGGCCCAAAAGCATTCTATCCAGATCAAGAACAACACAGTTTTTAAAGTTTTAGGTTGAAATAGTTATAAAGAAAAGGTAACATACACTTAATAAAATAGCCCATAAACACTTGTTGAAATAAGCACAGAAAAAGAAAACTCCTATTTTTCATAGCACATCTTACATATTTGATGATTGGAAGAGTTCTTCTAAGGTGGGGCGCATGGCACACTCCTGTAATCCCAGCAGTTTGGGAGGCTCAGGCAGGAGGATCATGAGTTCAAGGCCAGCCTCAGCAACTCAGCGAGGCACTAAGCAACTCAATGAGACATTGTCTCTAAATAAAATATATTTTTTAAAAAGCAGGGAGGGCTGGGGATGTGACTCTGGTTGAGCAACCCTAGGTTCAATCTCCTGTACCAAAAAAATAAAATAAAATAAAGTTCTACTAGGAAAATAGGACAGTGTTATTTTGAAACATATCAAAAGCTGATTTTGCACTAATGGGATATTTTGGATGTATCATAAATTATATTATATAAGAATATCAACTGTCTTGAAAAATTTTTCATATTATACAATAGCATAGAAGTTTCCCTATAATTGCTAATCACTTCTTTTCATAACCTCTCACTTTCTTACTTTTCTCTTTCACATTCATTTGACAAAATCTTAGTTCTGGTTAAATGCAACTTTCTGCCTAATCCATGCCTGCACCTGAGCACCAGAGAAGGGCTGAAGAAAAGCACTCATCCCTGCTGATTGAGCTCATCTAATATTCTTAAGCACAAATCTCAAGTAGACTCTCAGCATGTCTCCAGTAATTTGGTTCTCACACAAATCAAGATGGCAATTCAGATCTTCTCTCCATTCAAACTACCAATATCCTTTCCCTACTCCTCCCTCTCAAAGACAATCTTCCTATTACCTAATCTTCCTGCTGGGAGCTCTGCATGCGTATGCAAATGTTCTCCTTCCTGCCATTTCTAATAATACCTACTGACCCTAAACCTGTGTAAGTCCAAATACTCTCATTCTCTGCTCCTCTCCTGCCTTTTCTTGTTCATTCAAGGACTTTGCTCCTTCACTTAATCCCTCACCCAGCTACATCATTCATATTTTCATTCATTCTCATTCTCTCCCTCTATCTACATCTCTACATGACCCAGCCCCATGGTTTAAGTATGTTTATTCAGAGATATGCAATGACAACTCACAATTTATATCACCGGTTCTGATTTCTTCCTTGAACTATAAATTTTAATAATTATGTAGGAACTTTATAAATCAGCATCTTTCATATTTAATGGGCAACTCACAAGTATTGTAACCAAATTATTTATTGCTCTCTACCATTATTCTTCTCTAGAAATGATACTGTCATTGTTCTCGTGGCTCACACCAAAAAGCTCATTCTTTCTCTCTTTTCCTCACATAATGCGTTCAATATGTCAGGAAGAGTTGTAAAGCTTTTTAAAATATAGACTAACAGAGATCACTGATTACTTCCATTACCTCTTTATCTACCACTTAAGATAAGAACCCCCATCACTTTTTATCCAGAATAGCTTTATAACCAGTCAAGTATTTCTACTTTTGTACCCAAATGTCACTTCCTCAACAGCATCCAAAGTGATCAGTTTATAAAATATAATTCCGAGCATATCAACCACATGACTAAAACCATTCAATGACTTTGTACACATAGTGATGTGGTCCATTTCATTCTATTCTTCTTTTTAATGTATTTATGTTCATATGATACATACTGCTCTGCAATGTTTTCTAAGGATAATTAATATATCTATTCAGAAAACATTGAGTCCCTATGATGTTCCAGGAACTATTGTAGTCTATGAAGATATGAGAATGAAGATGACATAATCCTGTAAGAAGTGAACCTGTCTCCTAGGATGCCTCACAACATATACCATTTATGATTTTCCCATAGACAAAAATAATACATTGCCTGGGCACAGTGGCGCACGCCTGTAATCTCAGCAGCTTGGGAGGCTGAGATAGGAGAATCGCAAGTTCAAAGCCAGACTCAGCAATGGCGAGGCGCTAAGCAACTCAGTGAGACCCTGTCTCTAAATAAAAGACAAAATAGGGCTGGGGATGTGGTTCAGTGGTCAAGTGGCCCTGAGTTCAATCCCTGGTACCAAAAAAAAAAAAAAAAAAAAAAAAAAAATACATGTACATCATATAAAATTGGGAAAATACAGAAAAGTGTTTAGAAAAATGTTAGTATACTACATCATGATAGTAGTAGTATTTTCATTTTCCTCCCATGCTTTTATTTCTCTTTATTCCTTAATAGCTAGGTGAGGTCACTGTGTCCCTATAGTGGGTGGAAACCCCCTTGGGCCCTGAGCTGGTCTCTCAGTGATTGAGACCATGCCTTCATCATCAGGACCTCATAATCTCAGAGGCCAATGTGTAACAGATCACAGTAAGTACCCAATGGCAACTTTGGATATATGTCTATCCTTCAATTTAAAAAGCAAGAGAATCTTCACATTTGAAGCATGTATCATATATTCTGCTAATTTAAGCTTGAGAGTAATCAAAGGGAAGAGGTTATTGGTGGTGGTTCTGTTAGAACACCAGCCAGATCAGTGATCCTAGATTTCCTCAGTGATCCTAAAACTACCATCAAGTTTGTGGTACCATTCATAAATATTAAGAAATGGAAAATTCAAGCAAAAGCATGAAAACTTCAAATAAAATCAAAGGCCCTGTGAGGATGTAGCTTTACCACAAAACTACTCAACAGCCTGGAGTCATAAAGGGAAGCACCAGGGAGCTGATTAACTAGGACTGTAGTGACAGTAGGCTAGAAAATACGCTTTCTCTTCAAAGGCACAGCATCTGATGGCCCTGCATGATGCAGTGCAATGCCATACACCTCATGGACACCAATTTAAATCCAGGCAGGACAGTTGTCAGATCAGAAGTCATTTGTGCCCAATAGCTTTTTATTAGCCCATGTGAAATGTTCCAGAGTTCCAAAGTTAGTTCAGAGGGAATGTGTCCACATCATCAAGAATACTACTCCATGCACTCTCATGTGGCACCTCCAATGATAAACCACAACCACACAAAACAGGAGAACAGATTAGCAAGTAGTGAATAGCAGAGTAGTTTGATTTCATAATAGTAACGGGGGGCAACAAAACAACTATGTAGCACTTTGTTTTACAAAGCACTTTCATATTTTTCATTCCTTATAACAACTCTATGAAATTAACTAATTTACAAGGCATTATTGCTTTTATTTTACAAAGGCAGACAACTGAAATGCTGATTTACTAAATAACTTGTACCCTGTACTTGTCACCTAAAGTCAAATCTTAGTCACAAATAGAACAAAAGTAAGCCTTAAACTCAGCCTTTGGATTCCAAATCTACCTTCTCTGGCAGCATGCTATCTCATTTTTTGGGTCTTCAGAACCACAGTAGTTTTATCAATTGGACAGTTTAGAGAATAAATCATTGTCCCAATTTTTTTCCTAGTATGGTTATTCATGGGAGAAATTTTTTATTTGTTCTTTTAAGTTAATAATAATAAAACTAATAATTCAATAACAGCAAATTTTTACTGATTGTTTGATACATGACAGATTTTCATTTTAAAGTTCATAGTTTGACAAAATGTTCATATAGTCTTCCATTTTTCAGTTAGAGACTTGGATATGAAGAAGTTGAGTAATTTGAAGAAGCCAGAAAAGTGGCAGAGTTGGGATACAATACCTATCAGTCTGGTTTCAGAGCTTGCACTCTCAATCATTACACTTTCAGTAAATCACAAATACAGAATTACTGAAGAGACTTCTCTGAGGATGGGACCAAAAAATGAGACTGTGAAAACCTGCATTATGTTCTTAGGGTAATCTGATCAAAAGAAAATATATAATATCATTTACTCAAGTATTACACTGTTTTTCCAGAAAGATTATCAAAGAGTATATATGTTACTAATACAATTGTTATTACATACTAACATATTGAGTTACTACTGAGTGAAAAACATGGTGAACTCTATGTTCTTACCAGTGTGAGAAATAGAGAACCAAAACTAAAGTAAAATAAAGGATAAAGACATAAACATCTATAGTCCTTGGAGAGCCATTGGAGGAATCACTGCAAACTGCTAACTATATCAAATACACAAAGAAATTCAACTTGTGAGAGACATGGTCCTAAAATTTCTGGGGGTGTTAGAATCAGCAGGAGGGCTTTCTAACAGATCACTGGACCCTATCACCTGCTGGAGTTTCTGATTCAGGGGATCTAGCCAGACAGGAGAAGTCTGAAATTTTGTATTTCTAACAAGTTTCCCTGATACTGATGTTGCTTGTCCAGGGCCCAGACTTTGAGAACCACTGAAATAGAGGTTCAACAGAATTCCAAGGGAGCATACAAGGAGGTAAAATAAGCCAACCAAAGCTAAAGACTTCATGGAGGGCTCAGCCTGTGTACAAGGCCTGGGTAAAGGACAATTTCAGATACTGAGAGATAATGTGCTTCAGGCTCAAGAAGAGACCTAACCTTTCAGGTTCTTCCTTCTCTCATCTAATGATTCAGTGGTCTCATTGTACTCCTGCATGGTGATATAAAATTATGAAACTATGTCTTCCTGTCCCCAAACACAGTATACATTGATGTTCCCTTTACTTTATCCACAGTCCTGATATTTCAGAAAGGAATAAAAGAGCAATTTTAACACATTTTGAGTTTCTTTATTCTGTTTCAATTTCCTTTAAAACTATGTTTTCTGTCATTTTGTTATAACTAGACTCACACATTCTAGTGTGATCAAAAATGGAAATGAGTTGTTGGTCAAGTTTTCCTTTGTTTATCTGTTTTATTGACTGGAAAAGTAGAAACAGTCATGATTTCCCAAGTAACTATTCCCTCTACCATTAAAAAAAAGAAACCCAAAAAGAAATGAAAATAATTCTAGAAGAATTTTAACTGTATGCCAGAGCTGGAGAGTAATCAAAAGGGCAAGGCACTGACTCATGAGACTGGGTTTTATTCCCAATTCCTCTGTTGCTTTACCACATGATCCTAAAGAAGTCATTTAAATTCTCACTGCTCTAATTTTTGTATTTGTAAAGTGGAGATGATATTTGCCATGAGACTTAGTTAATGCTTGTAAATGCTTTTGAGATCATTGGAAAAGGAGAATAATAAAAATCCTATTACTCTAGATTGAACTTTGGAACCCAGACTATAAAACAAGAGGAATCTACACTCTCGGCAACAAACCAGTGGAAAAGGCATTTCCCTACTACTAAGCTGCTCATTATCATGACGAGTGTATAATATACTCGGATATTGTCAAGTACTTTAGGATCATTTCTTTTACGTTTTTTTTTTTTTTAAATTCCATTTCTCTTGCAGATAGAACAGCCAGGGGACAGATAATTCCAATGCATCTTCCAGCCTAAGGGTAAGAAAACTTTTCCCATAAAGGGTCAGCAGTACATAGTTTCAGCTTTTAGCCTGCAGTATAATGATCACATGTGATCATGATTATGAGATATGTTTAAGATTAGGATAAACATTTATAAACAATCATTATCATTTTAAATTTTCCATTCTCAGCAACACTACCCTTCCCTTCTGGGATCTTCTTGTATTACTTTTTCAAAATCAGCTACCCATAAATATTAAGGTAGAGTTCATTACTGTTTCCTTGCTTTCTTAGATAAAAATTGGGTCATTTTTTGAAGTTTCTATTTAGCTTCTCCCAAAATAAATTATTAAATCAAGTTAGTTGATTTCAGCACCCCAAACACAAACCATTCTGTTTCATTCACATTTTCTATTTTGTCTATTTCTTCATTACTTGCATTTCCTTATGAGCCTTTAAAGAAAATAAAGTTATTCCTTCAGTTGCACAAATTGAAACCTATTTTTAAAGAGCTTCATCCCAGCCATTTTTATTATCCTGAATTCAATTTCCTTCCTTATTTGTTTAAAAAAAGAAAGGGACTATACACAAGCCACCATCTCTCTCCTGAGTGTAATTGTAGAAGACTGTTGTATTCTTATTAACACTTTTACACACTTTCCATTTTGTTTCTTTATTGCAGTGACAGTAAAGCTTCCTGTTTACTTTTCTATTTACATCTCACTTAAGAAGTTTTTTTTTTTCTAAAGTGCTCGATTAATAAAAGGGCTCTAATCAGGACTCTTTCAAAACAATATAAAGCCAGAAACAGTCATGAATTAAGTTACAGGAATTTACAAAATGGTGAGTAGCATAGAGATTCTTTGCTTCCTTCTGGTTATAGTTCAGAGTTTAAAGATTAAGGACTCCTCCTTTAAGGAAGATGAAGTCTTCATAAATTTCCTCACAAATCCATATATGTCAATCAAATTTTGGTTATTTTAGAGTAATATAGAAGTAATTATATTTAGTATTGTGTTACAGAAAATGGAAAGGCAGTTAATTTTAATATTTGGCAAATAATTGCACAACCTTTTTTTCTGCTTTTTTTTCCTTCTGGTTTTTCCTGCCTTGCAAGGTGCACTTCAAAAATAATCTTATTGGTCCTGACACATGGAAATCGGTCAGGTTTTCCTCAGATTTGTGCCATATTGCAAATCAATCAATCCTAGAAATTCCTTCACAATACTATAGTTTAGCATTTGGCCTCAGCTTTTATTAAGGGCTATGTAATAAAGAAAGAAACTCTCTTCAGCCATTTGATAAAACTGCTACTGATGACACTATCATTGTATTGTCCATGTCCCTACACAAATATTCACTCTTCATTCCCAAGAAAAAAGTTTTCTCTCCTGATGATTTTATCAGTCGATTTTCTTATAATTAAAATATATATGTAACTCACTGGTTTCTTTTTTATATTGGAGTTCAAGAAACAAATCAAACTTATTTTTAGCATCTCATTTGTATTAGTCTGAGATTTAAAAGTACATCACTATTACCTCCTATTATTTCTACTCATGATTCTTGTAGGTCAGTGATGATTATATGATGGAAATAAACTTTGCCTGATGCAAGCAAAAGGTAAAATTATTAGAAATATATGGGACTCGAATAAATCGTGGTGAGGTTTAGGAACCAAGGCAGCTTCAAGTCTTTAAAATAGGAACCTAATAATTCAGGAAGAAGGACAGTCTAGTTAGAGCAGAATTGCTATCATTTGAGTCTCATGCCTGACCTGTAGCTATGGGAACCAGATTTAATCACCCTAGTGTAAATATAATTCCAGAAAATGAGAATGAGAAAATGTTAGGTAGGGAAAGTAGCATCTAAATAATCTCAACAACGTTTGCTACAAGTGATTTTCAGAGTTTTGCTGAAGAAAGCAGCTTTATATAAATGACACCATATTGCTTTTATAAATCAAAGAAAATAGTAAATATTGATGGAAGAATTAAAATTTAATCAAAAGGAATTTTTATCAAATGTCTTTATGTTCAATTAATTATGCTGTAATTCTGAATGAGTGAAAAGTATAACTATGTGGCTGTGGCCACAAGGAGCATAATATCTATATTCAGAAAAAAGATAAACAAGCATGAGAAGATAAATGATTAATCTTGAGAGCAATTGAATATTAAATTGTGATACAAAAGGCATTTATTATATAATAATAGCATAGCCTCCAGAATCAGATTACTTGGATTCCAATTTAAAATACTTAAAAATGAGGGAACTTGGTCAAATTATTTAACCTTCCCAATTTATAATATCAGTATAATAATTGTTCCTATTTCACGAGGCTATTTTGATGAGTGAATACACATAAAATATTTAGACTACTATTTGGCATACAATGAGTTCTATACAAGTCTTGCTACTAACATGTAGAGAAAAAGAACAGAACAGTAACTAACCCATTTTTATTTATTCAACAACATATGTGATGAAATCATCCAAGGCCTTTCTAGGAGCTTTCTGAGATATACAGTACATAGTTATTATCTATAGTCAGCTACTGTGCAATATCATACCAGAGCCTCTTTCTCATTCCTGTTTTTTAGTTCCCATCTATCAACCTTTCCCATCCCACCTTCCTCCACCCTCTCTCCCCAGCCTCTGGTAACTACCTTCCCACTCTCAACTTCTAGGAGAGCAACTTTTTTGTTTTCTACATCTGAGACAGATTATATAGTTCTTGTCTTTCTGTGTCATTCTCTTAATTGAATTATCTCCAGTTCCATTCATGTTGAAAGAAATGCAAAAGCACAGCAGTCGGTTTTTGGTTGTTTGTTTTACAAAATACAAAAGTTAAAAGAATTTGTTATAGCATACTAGCACTACAAGAAGTGTTAAAGGAACTCCTGAGGCAGAAGTAAAATGATACCAGATAGAACTCTGGATTTGCACAAAATAATGAAGACCATCAGAAAAACTGACTTTAAGGTAAATATGAAATATAGTCTTGCTTATTATTTAAGTATTGCAAAAAAATTTGATGTATAGAAAAAATAACATGCATCATGGATTATATAATCTACATATGAGTAAAATATATAACAACAGTACTACAAAACCCAAGAGAAGAGAAGTGAAAGTGTACTATTTAAGATTCTTAAACTATATGGGAAATTTTATAATACCACATAAAGATAGATTGTGATAAGCTAAAGATTTTTTTTTATAAATTATAAGGGAACCACTAAAATAGTGGAATAATAAGTTACATTTAATAAACCAGTGAAGGAGGTATGACAGAATCATTTTTAAATTAGTTATTCTAAAAGAAGGGAGAAAAAGAGGAAAAAGTTCTAGAGATCCATTGTACAACAATATGCCTGTGGTTAACAATACTCTAATATGCACTTAAAATTTTGTTAAGAGGGTAAATCTCATGTCGTCTGTATTTGCTACAATGACAACTAAAAAGTCCTTTAAAACCATAAGACTTCTACAGAAAATCATATGAAAAATCTTTTTGACCTAGATTTAGAAATGTATTCACAGATATGAACCACAACCATGTTATAAAAAAAAAACTTACAGTTGAACTTTATCAAAATTATATAAGGAAGAGTTTAAAACAAAAAAAAATCTACAGGGAGAAAATATTTCCAATTCAATATCTAATAAAAGACTTGTATCCTGAATCTATTAAATATGATGAACACATAAGGAAAACAGGAAAAAGGTTTGAATAGATAGTTTGCTCAACAAGATGTACAAGATGTACCAATATATGTAAAGGAGCACAATTACTTTTGAAAACAGTTGAGCAGTTTCTATAAATAGTTAGATATACACACACTTGACCTAGCTATTTCAGCCTTCATATTTACTTAAGATAAATATATGTCTACTAAATATTTGTACCTCATTCATCATAGCTTTATTAATATAAACCAAAATTTAAAAAATCCCAAGTACCCTTAAAATTTACATGTTACACATCCCCAAGTACACGGTTAAACAAACTGAGATACATTCATAGAATGTGAACTTCTCAGCAATAGAAAAAGGAACAAGCTATTGTGTGACACTCAAAATGATTATACTGAGTGAAAGAAAGCAGAAAAAAGAGTACATATTTATTATTTAATTTACATAAAACTCTGTGAAATGGAAGTTAATGTAACAGAAATTTGATCAGCAGTTTCCTGGGGATCAGGTGGTAGAACAGGGTAGAAGGTTTGGAGAAAGGGATTTTAAGGGGACATAAGGAAGTTGTTGAAGGGAATGGTTATGATCATTATATACTGTGGTCAAGGATTTAGTGTATACATATGTCAAAACTCAATAAATCACATACTTTAAATAACACAGTGTATTGTATATCAATTAGACCTCAATAAGGAAAGGCAAATTTCCTCATTCAGCCCTGAAATAATCTGAATTGTGCTTAAAGAGGGTCAATGAGGCAACAGTTCTTCAGGTAAAGGAAAGCTTTAAGGCTGGGACCTTGAAGAAGAGGCATTTTGCAGTGATCCTGTGAGAGCTAGTAAGAGACAGGAATAGTTGTTGTGGGAATGAAGAATGAACTGTCTCGTTTGGTACTGTTGCTGCCCTCAAGAGAATATTCTTCTCTCCCCAAAATGAAAGCTACACACTCATTTGACCACTGTAAGTTCACTGTAGTTTTATGAAGCACAATCATTTTCCTTTCATCTTTGGTAGGTTCAGTCTCAGAGCTTAGATAATTCTTGCAATCTGGTAAGACATAGGCATGTTCCATGAACCTCACCCTGTTAGATTCACCATTCCACCAAGATCACCTGCTTCCTCTCTCCAAGGATCTATTCTAGTCACTAAGGTACAGGGACTTTCATGTTCATAGTAATAAGGATAAAAAAATTAAACAATTGCCTTTCAGAACTAGTAGTGAGTTATTAGTCTCATGCTGATGCCCAAGATTTTCAGCCTGGGCTTTTAATTTGTGTACTATGTAATTAAAACTTCCAATTGTTAGAATATTATGTAAATACCAATCACTGTGCTGACAGGTGTAGTCCAAAAGCCAACCATTGATCTTGAGCAAAAGCTTTGTGCCCTATATCAGCCTTTGTTTCTCAGCAGTAAAACTGGCCTGGGGACAAATGAAATTACATATAAATGCAACCCTGAGTTTTATTTTCCCCCATAGGTTCTAAATAATTTGGCTGTAATTCTTTGGGGATGACGTTCATGAAAAACCCTATAATCTTCGTTATTATATTTCTCAGCTGCAGGTACTTCCAAAGCTGTGATTTATCTAAATTGTATTTTAGTCAAAGGGTTATAAAGGGGATAATGTGAAAAGTCTATTGGGATATTGTTAGTAAATTTTAAAAATTACTTTCTATATCCAGTTAGGCCAAGTAATTTTTTCACTCATTGCTTTTAGGGCAGGGTTATGTATCATTGAAGACTTCAAGGGAATAAGAGTTAAGGATCCAAACTAAAGATTTTTTGTCTAAAATCTTGTCTGTTAGGACAGAGTTATTCTTTACAGGGCTCAGGGACAGCCTTCAGATGAATGAACACTCTAAGCCTTGAGCTACAGAGCTGCACACAAATATTTCCAAAATTCTTGCACACTTTATGCTTTCCCTCAGATCCAGTAGTGAGTTTCTGGTCCCAGTTTTCTATGCACATCACAGGGCACATCCTTAAGTTGTTTGATCCAATCACAGTCACACTTCATACATCAGGTTTACTCCCAAAGGAGGTTTGCCTTGTATAATGGGAAGGTCTTTTGCATTCCTGTCCCAGTCCATAACCAGCAAGGAGCTGATTGTATAAAATACTGAGGAGGGTCTGGTGTCCTCTCATCTTGTGGACATGAAATCTGCTGCATTTACATTGCTAGAGCTCCACAGCTTAAGGTGAGATTTTGGAATCTCATCTTACCATTCAATGTTATGTTGAACAGTGCATGTTAAACATTTTACCTCTACATTTTCAAAACCTTTAGCAGTATATCTGGCACCTCAGTCCTTCAGAAGTTACTACAGACCCAGAAGAAATGAAAAGGGCCTATGAGCCAGAGCAGTTAACATAAAGCCCCAAAATAAAAAGAGCTGGGAATAATAGATACTTTTTGTGCAGTACAAACCAGCAAATTTTTAGCAGCAGTTAAAAATAAACTTGGACATCTAGTATACTAAGAGGGAAGAACAATCAAAATCAGAATGACTCACTGACTGTTTTCTAAGTTATTTAACTTAGTTGTTGAGTTTAAAAAATTGAATAAAAATCACAAACCAGAAAAAGCTGATAAGTTGTCCCAGATCAGAGGAAACTAAAGAGACATAAAAACTTGCAATGTGGTATCCTAGACTGTACTGTGGAACAGAAGGACATTAATGGAGAAACTGGCAAACTCCGAATAAAATTTAAAGTTTAGTCAGTTGTAATACAAAGTTAGATTCTTAGCTGAACTAAAACTAGTGAGGATTCTACTGGAAATTCTCTGTACTATCTTTGCAAATTTTCCACAAATATAACATTATTTTAAAATTTAAAAATATTTAAAAGTAAATAAGATAAAACCCTTGTCTTAGAGTAGTTAGAGTACAATCGGGAAAACACAATAGTAAAGAGACCAGGTCAATTCTTATGCTGAGTGGTTTAATGAAAGGATTCACAAGATACAGTGCACAGGACTAAGAGCTGTGCTCTTGGTCCATACTGGGGGTTTAAGAGATCAATCAATCCTGAAGGATGTAAAGGTTTGGGCAGGAAAAGGAAAGGTAACCAGAAGAAAGCAAAAGAAAGGGTTTGAAGTATATGAGGAACTAAGACAATTTGGAAGAGCAAAGGGTGAGACTGGAGATGGACACAGATGAGGAGGTGGTGGAAGGCTCCTGCACCCTCATAAGGAGTTGGGATGCTGCTTAGGGGAGAAGGCTAATAAAGTGACCAGATATGCAATAGTAAGGCAGATGCATATTTGGAGGCAGAACTGAAGATAGAGAGAAAATGAGGAATTGCTTGTAATAGTCTGAATTAAGTACAAACAGTAGCTATGGACAGGAGAGTGTAAATTTGAAAAATACATAGGAAGTAAAATAAGCAGCAATTAGTGATTTCACCTGAGGCCATTTAGTGCACAGGGAAATTTCTTAAACAAAAAATATCATGGGAATACCACTGCTACGACATGATACAATAATTAATTTTCAAGCACTAACTATCTGACTGGAGAAGAAAGGTAGAATTTATGCTTAGTATAATAGTCTGCTGAAGATATACAAAAACAGACAATTGATGAGGAAGAGTTGTTTTTAAGACCACTGTGCTTGAAACACATAATGGTAATAGATGAAATACAAAAAGGAAAAACCAAAACACAAAGCAGACTTGAAAAGAAGGTAAGCATCTCTATAAACCCTAAAGGAAGTTGTAAGCAATGCTGTAACTTCAGCCTTTAGGCTCTGCACAGAGCAGTAGGTCATGGTTCTAATAAATTCTAAGCTCCAACAAATCCTCCCAGGCAAAATGAGTCTGCAAAGGAAAATACATTTTATGAAGTTAGCAAAAAGAAAATGAGCCAGACAAATTAATAATCAGCAAATGATTATTAATGTGCTTGTAGTTTAAAATATCTATGTGTAGTATACTTGAAGAGAAAGAAAAATTAATATCACTTTTTAAAATGCAAAAGAAAATCAAGTAGAAATACAGTAGAATTGGTAGATACAAAAGAAATTCAAAAAAAATAAGAAAAATTTAATCATTGGCCAGAAAAATTAATGTTGAGTATTAAAATGATTTTTCTGATGTCAATATTTAATTAAATTTAATAACTTTTTTAAAAGTTGGTTTTTAAATCACAGCATTACTCTTATATTCAGGGCTTCCTTATGGGTTTAATTTCTTGCTGAATTACATCCTTGCTGAGTTTATGGCTCTAACTTAGCCTTTGATTATCAGATAATGTTCATATTCTGCCCTTATCTGAAAATATAATTGAGCTTAGTGAAAATTGTAAATTGACAATCATATTCTCCCAGAACTTGAAATGTATAACTCCCTTTTTTTCTGGTATTTAATATTAAAATTTAGTCAAGAAAAAAGACATACTAATATCAAAAAGAAAATTGGGAATATATTATAGAAATAGGAACAGATATAAATAATTATTTGTAGAGAAAGTAAAAACATAAAGTAAACAACTTTTGGAAAATATAAATTATAAATAATGATTGAATAATAAATAAATTATAGAATTGAACTTAAAGACTAAATAAAAGTCATTGAAAGGTCATAATTTCTCTCTCTAAAACACATTAAATCTAAATAATGCTACAAACCAATTTTACTAAACATTTTTACTCTTTTGGTCTAACCATAATTATAAAATTTGATAACGTGATTTTTAAAAGGTCTAGTCAATCTACTAAGAAAATAACAAAATTATGAAAATAGGAAAGAAATTGTCATTTTTACAAATATATAATTACATTGAAAATCTAAGATTATGGAAAATTATTAAAGCTTATAAGAAAGTTCAGCAAGACTGCAGCTTGAATATATAAAACCAAAAGTGAACCGGGCGCGATGGCTCAAGCCTGTAATCCCAGCACTTAGGGAGGCTGAGACAGAAGAATCGAAAGTTCAAAGCCAGCCTCAGCAATGGCAAGGCACTAAGCAACTCAGTGAGACCCTGTCTCTACATAAAACACAAAATAAGGCTGGGGATGTGGCTCAGTGGTCGAGTGCCCCTGAGTTCAATCTCCAGTACCAAAAAATAAAAATTAAAAATAAATAAATAAATAAAACCAAAAGTGTCTCTATATATCAGAAATATAAAAATAGATAATTGTAATGAAGAGAATTATTCCATTGGTTCTGGCAACACACATATATTAGACCCAGAAATAAATTTACAAACTATTGTACAAGAGTTTTATAAAGAAATCATGAAATTACTTAAATAATTTAAATAAATGTAGTTTATTTGTGGATAGAAAGGCTGGCCAGAATATTTGTAGATATTAGAAAGAAGGTTAATATCAATAAGAAGGTTAACATTCACAAATATATCACCAAAATGAACACAGTAACACTGAAATTCTAACAAAAATGATATTTCATGGTTTGATCCTGAAATATGAATTCTGAAAGAGAAAGTCGCCAAGACTAAATGAGGCAATTTTGAAGAACATATGACAAGCTATGGTTATTGGTCTACTAGATATCAAAATTCACAGTAATGCCATAGTAATTAATCTGTTATTGGTCCATGGATGAGGGGGATAAAGCAACAACAAAGAGACCATAGACCTCCATAAATAGATATGGAGGGAAAAAATAGATGGTAGTATTGATATAAATCTGTAGGAATATAATCCTAATATTCAAAAATTCATTGATAACCCACCTGTAAAAAATTAGTTCTCCACCTCATTCTATACTAAAAATAATCAGTGGTTCAAAGTCAAAATATTTAAGAAACAAATATAGGTAAATTGAGGAATTATTTTGACACTGAAGAAAGCAAGGCTTTATGTATAAAGACAGAAAACACAAAATTAATGCATTTGAATGCTACAACAATATAAAAATATTCTCTACAAATATGATACCATAAGCAAAATTCAAAAACAAAAACTCAAGAAAATATTTGAAAATAATGTACTATACTTATAAAGTATTCAAAACCAAAAAGTATTCAAAACCAAAATATATAAAGATAGTCAATGACTATTTTTAAAAGATGAATCATCCAATGGAACAATGGATAAAAGATTTGAATGGAAAATTCACAGAATAAAACTCCAATGGCCAATAAATCATGAAGTGATAGCTTACTTACTAATCAAAAAAATTCAAATTAATATTATTTCATCCTTTTCTGATGGCAAAAATCTCAAAGTCTTAGCAGGACTGACAAAGAGAATGTTATATACTACCTGTGGAATTGTTAATAAAAACAACCATGTAGAAAAACAATTTGACGTGTAGTAAGCATGAAGATGTATGAACTCTACAACCCAAAAAATTCCACTTATATAGTGTAGAAAAATTTCTCTTCTATACCTACCTAGCAATAGGAGAATGGGTTATGATAAAATCAACACTTATTAGCGCATGAATAGATCACAAAAACAACATAGAAATAGAGTAGAAAAATAACTCCATATGATATTTTTACAGAACTTAAATAATTTTCAGCACAATTCTATGTATTCTATATAGGTGGATACCAATGCCAGAAAAGTGTAAAAGCATGTCAAAGAATGATAAACACCAAATTCAAAATAATGATTATATAGTTATATCTGGAGAAGAAGGGATTGAATAGAAATTGGGATGGGCGCACCAAAAGATTAAATGTTATTTATTTTTTTAGTTGGTAAAATATAGTAATTTTTGTTGTTAATTTGAATTATGCATGAAAGTGATTTTAAAATATTTATAGCTTTCTTTAGGTATAAACATTTTATAATTTATAAAATAGAAAAATATAAAATTACAAACTTTATAAATATTTCAGGAAGATGAATATAAAATTTTAAATGTTCTAATACATAAATTCCAATAAGAGTTTAAAGCTGCCCTTGTGTGCTGCATGTTTTCCTACCTCCTCTCTTGGCAGGACTCTTCAATCAAATACACCATAGAGACTGGACTTTGAAAAAGCAGTTCACACTGTTATATCCATGTTGTAGGCTAGAAAATCAAGACTTCCTAGTTTCATAGTTATCCTACATTCAGCTTTGCCCTCGCTGCATATCTGTCATTCCTTTGTTTTGATCTCCTGATTTTAAGGTCAAGAATGCATCTTGATCATCTTTGCTTCCAATCTAACACAGTGTGCAATTCACAACTTAAAAACACACTAAAGGTCTTCACAATTACCCCCAGTCTAAATTTTATGGCCACCTCCTACCATATCCTCTACACATTCTTCACTCTAATTATACTGAGTTAACACTGCTGCAGAGCATGGAACAACCCTAATACTCTACCTAATCTTTGTGAGATGAATGTACTCTGAATGTACTATACTCCATATTGGGAGAAAAATGAAAACATTACCCATGACACCTGCTCAGACAGATCCGTTTCCCATAGATAAGGTGCTCAGTAATTCCAAACTCAATATAAAGATCTGAGTAGTGAAAGTAGACAATATTCACGTCCTCTGAGTGCCAACTACATGCCAGGGATCATACTATGTACTTTATATATGTGATCTTGTGTTCTGCACAACATAATTTCACAATGTACTATATTTCATTCTATGGAATACTTGCCACAAAAAAAATTGGTCATTTGTAAAGTGTCTGTTTTCTCCGCTAGAATGTAAGTTTCATAAAGATAGGAGCCTCCTTTTCTTAATCCAGTCAGTATGTTCAGGGCCTATCAAAAGATTAACATATACTAGATTTTTGTCAAATACCTCTTAACTAAATCAATCAATAAACAGTTCTAATTTAGGTATCACTGTTTTACTAATAAGAAAGCAAAAACATTGAATGACTTACTCACAGTAACATAGCTAAAAATTGGCAGGGGCAGACGTAAGTGCAAGTGTTTCAACATTCAATGTAACACTTGCTCCCATTGAGCCCACCAAATGAAGTACTAGAGCCCAGGGTTTCTAACTGATAATAAGTAAATGGCTTTAGCAAATTCCTTAAACTCACCTTGTCTCCCATTCCTTTCATATGAAATAAAGTGGAAATACAACCTTAAGAATTATGTTATATTTACCTGTTTTAATCAGCTTTTTCATTGTTGTGACCAAAAGTCCTGACAAGAACAATTTTAGAGGAGTAAAAGTTTATTTGGGGATCACAGTTTCCGAGGTCTCAATCTGTAGACTGCTGGTTCCATTGCTCTGGGCCCAAGATGAGGCAGAACATCATGGCAGAAGGGTAGTGGAGGAAAGCAGCTCAGGACAGAACCAGGAAGAAAACAGAGTGTCTTCTCTCGTCAAGAATAAAATATATGACCCCAAAGGCACCTCAAAGATCCACCTACTCCAGCAACATCCTTTCTGCCTACAGTTACCACCCAGTTAATCCCTATCAGGAGATTAATGCACTTATTAGGTTAGAATTCTCATAACAATCATTTTACCTCTAAACCTCCTTGCATTGTCCTACACATGAGCTTTTGGGGGATACCTTATATCTAACCAAGCACGGTATTTGACACATAATAAGAACTTGATGATTCAGTTATTATTTACCCAAGTACAATGACACAAATTATTATTATTCATGACTTAGAGTGTTAGAAACAATATAATTTCTCTGGTAAATTTTTTCTGTCTTGTCTTTGATGAAGTCCTATCTGTTCTTACTTTGCTTCTGAGATGTAGACCCCTGATTTATTCCCTTTTATTGTTTAGTGTCACTTCTCAAAGTACATTCTCCACCCCCACCCTTTATTTTCCCAACAGTAATCTAGTTTTTTTTTTTTTTTTTTTCTATAAATAGTGCCACAATTATTTCAGGCTGAAACCTCAAACTAATCTTTTAATCTTCTTCTTGTTCAATCCAATTAGCCATCATCTTTAAGAACTGTGTCTTTTAAATCTCTCTCACATCTGTCCTTTTATTTGTTTCTATCCCTAGCTTTAGTGTTTTAAAAACTCATTCCTAGCTAGGTGTTATTAGATTCTACCTGATTTTCTAATTTCCTATATCTATTCATACCAAACTCTTTCCCTTTTGTACAATGGGTCAATATTTTATTGTACCAGCTGGACTTAATAGGATTTAAGCAGAAAAGAGCTTTATTCTTCCACCTTACCCTCCAACAAGCTCATAAACTAATTATTTTCCTGTCTACCACAGGCCAGAGGCTTGTCCCCCAATTTATCTAGGCCCTTTTGATCACAGTCTCAATTTAATCCAGAATAATTTATAAACCTTCCCTTCCCTCTGCCCTATTTGGTGCCCCAGATAGTGTACACATCAGGCTGGTGTCTGCAGTAGAGAGTTGGAGCCATTTTGTTTCTTTATTCTTCACTCACTTTCTTCCCCACTCCAGGACATTTTGACTAATCCACTGAAAATGAAGACTAGATAAAAAGAAGTTAGAGATAGCAGAACAGTATCATATGGCTGGTACAGGGGTCTCTCCTTTTGCATGTATTGGATATGCCAGTACTGTTTTATTTCAATTTATTTCTTCTTTGGAAAACAGTTGTAGGAGATTTTCAAATGTCTTTTACAGATGGCACACAGGCACTTCTATCTAAAGAAACCCTCCAATCTTTTCAACTCCACACATTTAAAATACTAAACTGGGAGCCCACAATCACTGGCAGCCATGGGTTTCTAGTCTGTTAGAATGCCCAGCACAGGTAATCCACAAGAATCCAAAGCAGATACATGACCCCTATCAAATTATTCTCACCTTTCAATGAAATTAAAGTAAGAAAAAGTCTAATTTTATAGTCTGTTAAAACTAGTACTGTTAAGTCACACTTTTATTAAAAATTCCTCAAATGTTCATAAAGCCCATAGGCTATATCCTTAGTCTTAGTTCACTGATCCAAAATCCTCTCTAATCTCCCTAATCAGTCATTCTGATCTACCTCCTACTATTTAGCTAATCTAAACATCTTTTGCCTCTGAAAATTAATTTAATGTTATAATTTTGTCCTTATTTGCATCTCCATCTTTCACTGCCTCTTCTTCCCATCACCTTGTTAGGGACAACTAAAACTAAATTGTCACATAGAAAATAAATTTATTACAAAGATATTGGAGAATTCATAGAATCAGCTGGAAAGCTGGAGAACTGTATTTGGAGGCTAGCTAATAAAGGGAGAAGGCCCAGATCTTTTCATAGGAATAATCTATTTGAAAGGCCCCCAACTTCATCAAACACTAATCCTTACATTACTGGACCCTCAAGACCTATGTCCCTGCAGGAAATAATCTCTCTCCCTGGCCTTTATTTGCAAATTTCTACAAGATTTAAAGTCCCAGAGAGGAACATCCACTTAGTAATAGCTAAATCATTTGCCCACAGGCTCAAAGCCATGGAGCAAGAGAAATTGACTTGGCATCAGAAATAAGCCAAATTTATTAATTTTTGCATTTCATTGTTGCCATGATAATCCAAAGCAAATGTACTGAAGTCTCATGAGAGAGATTCACAAAGTGATGGGGAACAAGATGTTTGTGCAAGAAATTAGTCTCTTCTGCATATAAAAATAATAAGAAAATAATGAAAAATATGTTAATCACTTAAACAGCAAATGCAAACATACTGAAACACCTAAATTAAAAAGAGATTCTTATGATGAAAACTACATAAACTGATGCAGATATGTAAGAGAAGAACTGAATAAATAAAGATATTGAATATTTGCAGATGGAAATATTTTTAAAGTACTCATTTGTTACCTCAGCTATATGCAGGATAACTTTGGATTCAGATCTATAATCATGTGCCTTACTAAACAAGGGGTATTCAGTGTGTGAGTTAAACTTTGTTAATTTGAATGAAACTATTCAGCTTTTTTAGGAGGAAGAGTGGTAGTATCTATTGACTGTGTATTTGTGTTTGAAAGTTGCTTACAGATATATTGAGAAATATATATTTGACTAATTTATTTGATATTAAGCATAAAATAAACAGAAAAATATCTAAGCTCATGATAAATTCATAACATTCATATATCCACCAAAGGAAGAGTTCATATTTTAAATCTGAAAGCCCAGTAAGGAAATCATGTGAACTGGTAGCCTATGTTAAAACCTGTCCCTCATTAAATATGAATAAGATTATTCATGAATGACTCCATAATATTTCCTATCTCATTCAGAAACCCTAAGTTTTATTGTTCTTAGTTTTCATGTGTGTGTCACCTTGTTCTAATAAGAGGCTTGGACAAATGACAAAATGGGATTTAAGATTGCTAAATCTCAACCTGAAGAACCTCACGTCTAATCAACTCATATGCCAAAGACAATGCCATCACTGGCAGAGATTTGATGATGGTGAAGAATTAGGGCAAAAATAAAGTTGACCAGAGACCCTGTACCTAATAGAATAAAAAGTATGCCCAACCCTTCATCATATCAGATTAGGCCCTGAATTCCTTAACAAGACTCCTAAAATGCAAGAAATAAAATCAACAATCAATAAATGGGATAGATTCAAAATAAAAGGTTCTTCTCAGCACAATGAACAATCAATGAGGTGAACAGATAGCCTACATTATGGGAGCAAATTTTTTGCCACATGCACATCAGATAGACCACTTATCTCTAGGATATATAAAGAACTCAAAAACTTCACCAAAAAAACAAACGACCCAATCAATAAATAAGCTAAGGAGCTGAATAGAAACTTCTCAGAAGATACACAATTGATCAACAAATATATGAAAAAATGTTCAACATCTCTTGTACTTAGAGAAATGCAAACTGAAACTATTCTAAGATTTCATCTCATGCCAGTCAGAATGGCAGTTATCAAGAATACAACCAACACTATGTGTTGGCAAGGATGTGGGTGAAAAGGAACACTCATACATACATTGCTGGTAGGACTGCAAATTGGTACAACCAATCTGGAAAGTAGTATAGAGATTCCTTAGAAAACTTGGAATGGAACCACCATTTCACCCAGCTATATCACTCCTCAGTCTATACCCAGAGGACTTAAAAACAGCATACTACAGTGATGCAGCCACTTCAATGTTTATAGTAGTTTAATTCACAATAGCTAAACTTTGGAACCAACCTAGATGCCCTTCAATAGATAAATGGATAAAGAAATTGTGGTATATATCCACAATAGAATATTACTCAGCATTAAAAGAGAATAAAATTGTGGCATTTGCAGGTAAATGGATGGAGTTGGAGAGCATCATGCTAAGCGAAGTAAGCCAATCCCAAAAACCAAAGGCTGAATGTTTTCTCTGATAAGTGGATGCTGATCCATAATGGGGGAGGGGTCATGAAAAGAATGGAGGAAATCTGTCAAAGGAGAGGGAGGGGAAGAAAGGGACAGGGAGGCAGGAAAGATGGTGGAATGAAATGGATATCATTGCCCTAGATTCATGTCTGACTGTACATATGGTGTAACTCTATATTGTGTACAACCAGAGAAGTGAAAAGTTGTGCTCCATTTGTGTACAATGAATCAAAATGCATTCTGCCGTCATGTGTACCTAAGTAGAATAAATTAATTTAAAAATAATAATAAAAAAAGGTCTAAAAAAATCAAGTTGACAAAAATTAGGGAAATTTTCTCAAACTGCTAGTAAATATGGATTATACAATGGGTGCCTAGCAGGAAACTTGCTTTCACTCTCCTGCTGCTAATTCTGATTAGCAACAGCTGGAACAGAAGAGTATCAGATCTCAAAAGCCCATGTGAGACCCTGAGGTCCTGTCTGACATCACTGCCCCCTTCCTCAGTGCTCTTGCTATATCCCCAAATCCTTACAGTTGTCTGCTTGTCCTAGAGTCATCTTGTGAAGCTGAATAACTCTGTGTTGTATCCCATTGGGTCTGGTCCCTGTGTTCTCTCAAGGAGAACATGGCAATATGCTTACCTTACTCATTTTGTCTTGGTAAAGTGAGTGTTGGCTTTATTTTTAAGGACAAAGAAATAAATAATAATAATAAAAACACATTGGAGTGTTATTTACATAAAAGTTTCCCCTTCAGACACAGGTAGAGTCAAGGGATTCCATTGATTACTTAAGTCTTTGTTGATAATCTATTGACTTGAAAAGTATTTCTAATGTTAACTGAGAATGTTTAAATTCTCACTGTTTTAAGAAAGGAAAGGATTTCAAAAGCTATTGTAGCTAAGACTTCTTCATTTCCAGAGTTGGTATGGTCTAATGGTTCCCGAAATGAAAGAGGTGCCTCTCTATCCATTTGGAAAGATAGTACATACATCTGTTCTTGTAACAAATGTTATTGAACAAGTACCATGTGCCACACACGAGATTTTCAGTGATGAGTAAAGAAGACAAACATTCCTGTTCTCTTAGACTTGTACACTCCGGTAAGGAGAGACAAACAATAAACAGGTAAGTCACTCTGGCTCCAAACTCATCATTTCTTCAGGCCACAAATACTACAGTGTCCACTGATCTCTGGCTGGTCAGGATTTTATTTCTGGTAATTTCCTCTGCTACTTTACCTTTATGGTGGGTGTTTCTGCTCCAAGGGTTTTCTTTGCTACAACATCCAATTCCAGAAATGCCTGCAATTTAATGAGTTTCTACTAAAAACAGTACTACCCCCCAGCAAGGGTTATTAAACACACAGAGGTTCAATGATTAGAAAAGAACCATTGTTTACCATATTTCAAGAAAAAACAAGCTGGGGATGTATATTATTTACAAAATATTTATGGTACAATCCAATACTATCATAAACATAGCCTGATAAAACTTCAATAAATATAGCAGTTGTTTTTCCCACCATTTCACTTTTCAACTATTCTAACTGATAATTTGAGTTTTAATATTTTGACTACTTAACTATTTTGGTATCAAATGGTCCAGTGATACAATAATCAATCATCATGAAAAATCTTATCACATAGCTCCTTAAATACAATAAATCATACATTTAAGATGTAAAAAGACAACACACATTCTTGAAACAACTTTATTAGAAATGAAAGTTATGAGACTTTTTTAGTCTGTAAATTTAGTCAGTATACTCTAGGATATGAGCCTAAAAGCTAAATTTCTCATTTGGCTCTTTTGAAGTAATGGAGTTTCTGTCTATTTGAACACTTCTGGTGTGAAGATAAGTCTTCACAGCATTAGAAAGAAGTTAGCATTACTTTGGAAGTATTTGCACTTTTTGATAAGTCTTTTAAGAACAATAAAGGGATTTATTTCTGTCAAGTAGTAGTAAAAATACTATGAGTGTTCTCAGCTGCTTTGGTATTTTATCAAAGGCCTAGTGTACACGTGGCTGTTAAAATCTGAAAGAAGAGGACCAGATAAAGTTTAGTGAGCAAGAGAGAGTAGGGTATCAAGGGGGAACAGGAGGGAAATAATAAGCCCTCCATGTCTTTTTCTAATAGACTACATAATTTGGAAAATCAAACTAAGCATATCTCTAAGAGAATGGCTATTAAGAAATCCATTCAGCTGGGTACAGTGGTGCATGTCTATAATTCCGGTGACTCCAGAGGCAGAGACAAGAGGATTCAAGTTCAAAGCTAGCCTCAGCAACTTAGCAAGGCCCTGTTTCAAAATAAAAAGGGCTGAGGATGTGGCTCAGTGGTTAAACACTCCTGGGTTCAGTCAACAGTACCAAAAAAAAAAAAAAAATCCATTCATTTTTATAGTTTTATTATGAAGGGCAAACATTAATTACATTATAACTCTATACCATAATCTATCTGCTAATAGATGTTCTTTTATATATATGGTTAGCTTGCTTTATTGAAAATCTCAGCTTGTTAAAAAATATTGAATATAAATTTATCCTCCTAGTTAAACACTTTATTGACTCATGGTAAAGCAGTTAGAAACAACCAGTAGACTACTTAATAGGGAAACAGACTGCATTGGGGGACCCACTCCAAATTAAGAATAAACTCCCTCATGCTAAGAAAGAAGGCCAAAGGACTACAACCTCTTACCCTAATGGGCATCAGAGAAGCCCACAGGCTAACTAAATCCATAGGTGCACAGGTCCTGCCTTTTGTCCCCTACATAGCCTCCTCTCCTTTAAAAAGTTATATTCAACTTCAGGGATTTCAAAGATGGAAACTTTGAAACAGCTAAGTTTCTTCTAGCGGCCTTCAAAACTGATTTTGAATAAAATTAATTTTCCTAATTTGATTCTGAATATTTCTGGAGCAAGAAGTATTTATTGTAGCCTCTCCGCCCACTCACTCTCCCACCTACCCTCCCACCCTGGCAGTATTAGAGCTGCTCTCTCAGTTACAGGAACTGAAAATAGAAGAGTAAATGTCATTCAATAGAATGGATTTGTTCATATTTGTCTCCTTTTTTCTAAGGTATTAATAATATTTGCCTTTATGTATGTCAGTACCAGCTGCACTGATGTCCATGACTATTTGCTCTTGGTCCAAGATAAGATAAGCAGAGGCACTGAGAAGATGCTTCTAAACTTTTAGAGCTATTTGAACGATTTGATAATTTTTAATAAGAGTATATCTGGAATTGTTTTATCTTTGCATTTAATTTTTTAGCAACATATTTTCATTATAGCTAGTAAAAATACCCATATATACTATAAAAAAAGTTTTTGAAAAAGAAAAACTGCTCCTTCACCAGAGATAGAAAATGAAATAAAAGGCAGTAGGTAGGTGTGCAGAAATGAAGGTTCACTTTTGTTTTATTTGTAGAGGAAAAGTTTTGATAAAATTTCTGCCACAGAAGTTAAGACAATTTCTTGTCGGATCTTCTCTTTTTTCTTTTTTCTTCCTTTGTAAGTAATTTAATAATTTGCTCTAGCATTCATTTGGTTGAGTTCAATATATGCTTCTCTGGTCTTCAACAAAGCACATTTTATATCCCCCTACACATACTTCATTTCGTCTATTAATTATTTCAACTTTCCTTTAAATTTTTGACATATGCATATATTTTCAAGCAGCTTCAGCCTTAACTAAAGCCAATTTTATATCCTTGATATTACAGTCGGCAATTGGTTGCTTATCTCCCTTTTTCTCTCCTGCTATAAATTTATCCGTACTCAGTGTCAGTTGCAGCATGTGACCTTTGTCAAACTTCCTTTTTTCAGAGGTTTTCAGGGGTTCAGAATCAGAACTAATGGAAAAAGTCTTGTCATCAAAAATTACACTCCCTTCTCTTAATGAGAGAAGCAAATATTTGTATATGTTCTCTTCTACACCCTGTGCATTTCCACAGCTGCCTACAGATGATAAAATATCCAAAAATATTCAGAGAACAAAGAAAAAAAGCTAGGTGAGGTAAGCTGTTCGTTTTTAACACCATTAAATAAAGTTATTTATTTACCTTAAAAGTAAATTTCTGTTATAACTACAAGGAGAAGTTAGGTTTAAAATAGACAACTAAAAAAAATACTTCAAATAATAGATTGAAAACTATGCAAACTTAGCTAAAAATTGGTCAATAATTTTAATTTTTTAAGTTTTGTTTAAAGATATTGTAGGTTGAATCTACCCATGAGCAGAGAAAGAAATTGTCTGAGCTATCATTAAAAAATAATTCTTGGTATTGGCAATAAATGAAATTGAACTACTAACATAATAAAAATTGCATGGATGAGTTGGGTACGGTGTTGCACACCTGTAATCCCAGCTACTCAGGAGTCTGAGGCAAGTGGGTCAAAAGTTTAAGGCAAGCCTGGACAACTTAGTGAGACCCTGTTTAAAAAAAAAAAGCAGAAAGGGCTGTGGGTATAGATCAGTGGTAAAGCATCTCTGAATTCAGTCTAAATTACCAGAAAAAAAAATTATATGGATGAATCTTAGAAACATTAAGCTGAGTGAAAGGTGAAAGAAGAGTACATATTTCTTCCTTTGCATTAAGTTCAACAACCACAAAAACAAGTCATCAATGGTAAAAAATATCACCAAAATGTTGACTTTGAGTGTGAAGTATGACAGCAGTTTGGAAGGTAACTTTCTGCAGTTATGATAATGCTCAATATCTTGATAGGAATTTGACCTATACCAGTGTAATACATTTGTCAAATCTCATCAAGTGATACATACAGTATGTAAGCATTTCACCATTATTTGTGTAAATTTACTTTCTAAATAGGAACATAGACAAATAGAGAATTCCAATTAATTTTGCATATAATTTCTAGGGTAAAATTTACTAATGTCTACAATTTACTTTAATATGTATTAAAACCAAGATTGATGGATGTTTAAAGATGTGGATAGATAAAAAGATGTGTGATTAAGCAACTATACCAAATAAACTATAAACTGTATTAAACTATAAAAAATACTAATTGTGTAATCAAGGTGGAGGGACTATGGGTGTTCATTGTACAATCATTTCAACTTTTCTGCATGTTTGAACATATTTTCTTAAATAAACCATTTGATGGGGGGAAACAAGGCAATTTTCCCTCCCTGAACTGGCCAAATTTTGTCAGAACCTCTGAAACCCTCCCATTAAATACTGTAAGTATTTGTTAGTATCTTTCTTTTGAAATGCAAACTCATACAGAATATGAAAAATCTTGAATTATTATAAGAGAAATTGTGATAAGCAACTATTTCAATCTAATAATAGATTGAAAACTATTATTGTATAGATGATACTGGTAATTTCTTTAATTCTTGGAAGAATTTTTTAAATTAGGCATTGTTTTAGACGTCAAAAACATGCTTTAGTACCAATTTTATGATAGCATCAGAAAACATAACACTAGATTTTATTATTGACTTGATGTCTTTGAGGCAATGAGAGCAAAGAAATGGGAGTGAACTCCTAAATAAATGTTCTAAAGAATCATTCACAAAAGAAAATATATTCCGCATCATTCTATCATAATCCAATTATTTATTTTGATAGAGAGTACCTGGAGGCCCTGTTCTGTTCTCTGGTGAGCCTCAGAATCCTGTAGCATTTAATTCAAGATTATGGTGCCTGGTGATTATAGTCAAGCCAAGTATTAATCTTTAAAAACATGAGAATTGCAATCATATAATCAATCTTTCCTCTATCTACACCTCAAATCATAGAAAACCGCAATTGATTCCAAGTAAAGGAGCAAAAGGAACAAAGGGAGAATGCTTAAGTGAAAAAGCAACAATTTGAGAGAGAAAATGTCCTATCCATGACTAAGACCCAAAAAATTGAGGTAGAGAAGAGATTCTGAAGTTCTCTATTCAACCTGTCAAACTGAACAATACTCCTTCAAACCCATCAATGTATAATCATCCAGAAATTTTTAGAGAAATAGAGTTCAGAGGGCTTATGTAACTTACCTAAAGCTACACAGCCAGAGAGTAAAGGATCCAAGGTCACACATATTTTTTGATATTTTTAGATGTGTATAAAAATAAAATAACTTGTATAACTTAACTTGTATTTAATATAAACTAGTTAATTGGAACAGTTTCTCAACAACATGGTTGAAAACAAGTACTGAAGAGAACAGTAGCTTTTACCTGCAAAGAGAATAATATTGGTATATGAAACTGACATTAGTATGGCATAACCAGACACTTCATGGATAGGATGTCAAGAAAGCCTGGAGAACAGTGAAAGAGAAAGCTCCCATAAGGTAAGAAGTCCAAAGAAGGAAAAGAAGTGGGCAGCAAAAATAAATTCAACCTATTTCCCAGTTTGTCAACCATATGCTGGCTATTTCCATCACACAGACAGGATACATACATACATACATCAAAGTTTTCCCGGGACATCCTGGCTTATGCCTCTTGGCATTACATGATTATTAGTGAAAAGTTTTTATCTATATATGGTGACCATATTTAAACAGAAAAGATATATACCGACAAATAATTAATTAGGAAAAAATGTATTTTATGAGAAATAGTTTGGACATAATTGTAGTTAAATGGTAGTTAAAAGTATTTTTTTCTGCTGTCATTTTTGTGGCCCTGCTGCTAACTTGTTTGCTTATTACTTTTTAGGAAATCAATCCAATTAGGATATCTATTTAAGGAAACAATTTGAGCTCACAGAAATTTTGTTATTCTCCTTTCAAAACGTGGTCTCTCTGATCTAGGCATATTGCCCAAGTTCCTAGGTAATTGTTCTCCATTATTTTATAAATGTCTATTCCATGTTCAGCCTGAGTTTTCATTTATGTGTTCAAATATAAAATGAAATATGTTTAGAGAATGGGAAACTATCAAGTGTGAGTATTAAAGTTTAGTCCCCAATTTATTTTGTATTTATGTCTTAATTTACATATGTGGTAAAATGCATGATCACAATGTTTTAAAATTAAAGTGTGCTAAAGAAAATCTCCTCTAACTGCCTGCAAAAGCTAGATAACATTTCTATGTTTGTTGAAATATTGTATAATTATGGTTTATTGTAAGTCACTTATACTTTATCAAACTGCTATAAAAATGTGCTATTTGTATCATGCAAAAAAAAACTCTTTGGAGAACTCAAAGTAAATACAGATTGTATATGCCAAATCATTGAAAACCCTCATAGAAGCAATTAGAAAACTTAGGTGCACATCTCCATAAGGGATCTTTGTAAGAATTGGAACCCCTCCTGTGCACATCACATCGCTGATTAACTATGCCACCTTGGAAATGTCATCTCACCTCTCAACTTAGTTTCCTCATTTGTAGAAATAAGATTTGGAATTTAAGATCTTTCCAGCTGTTAAAAATCTAGAAAACAATCTAATATTTTGGCCACAGCTTTAAAAAAATTCTAATATTTTAAGCCTTTTAAATCCTGAACAAGAAAAACAGGCATGACTTTAGGAAACACTAAAAAATGTGCATCAAATATTTTGCTAGGCACTTTCCTTATTTTGTAGCATTTGAAACTTAAATAACCCTGTAAAGAAGTTGAGGAGAAATGATATATGTGAAGATGAGATACTAAAGAATAAATAAAACCAGGAAATCACCCAAGGCCATATAGGAGATGACAGCACCAAGAATCAGCCCCCCCTCCCAATCCCAAAACCTATACTACTGATCAATATGATACCATGTTCTCCCTCACCTTCACCCTCACCTTCCAACCCCCAGGCATGTGGGGCTGGGATTTTGAAGAACCACCATCTGTTGTTTTGACACTAAGTAACTATATGACCTTTGACAATTTCTTGTCCACTGGGACTACCTTTTGCTAATTTTTAAGTCACAGGCTCAAACAGATGGCTTCTAAGTTCTAACCATTTATTATTTTGTAGTAATCATTTGAAGGCCTATCATGTCGAATCTCAAGTTCTTTTCTGATACCCAAAAAACATTTGACTTAACAAGTTATAAAATTTCTTTTCTTATTATAGTAATTCAAGTATTTGTTGGTAACTCAAAATTAATTCTTTATAATATAGATGAAAAGAATAGAAAGATTTGAAATGTATTTAGGAAGCACAATCTGTACAACTTTATTAAAAATTGGATATAATGTGTGATATAAATGGAAAGAGGACTCCTCCATTTCTGGCTTTCACAATGCAAGGACTTCTCTATTTTTCTGGCTTTCATAATGATGATTGATTCACAGTGGACTAAGAGCACTTGGCAAAGGGACAAGAATATATAATATAGACCTAAGTTTTAATTTTCTAGTTAATATTTTTTTGTCTGAAGGAAGATTCACTTTCAGTCTTTCACATTTTGAAAACACTGAAGTCTTATGGGAAACCACACTTATGCAACAATCTAAGGTCTTTGGGAAGAAGGGAAGGGGTAGGAGAAACCTATGGAACAAGAAATAAAAGATGCCTTAGTCCTACCTCCTCAATCTTGCAATGTAATTATGTAGATGGCCAAAGATCCAGGACCAGAAGCCTGCCCTGCATATTTCTGGCCCTCAGTCTAGACTCTCTCCACAAGTCAGCCATCTGTGTTCTGTAGGTTTATGAGAGTCACCCCAGGGCTGTGGTGGAAGAACAAAATTACATTTTCACTAATGACAAACACTTTTCAGTGCTTTCTTCTCCTTCCTCACAGTTCAGCCTAAATATTTCAGATTTCATTTCATAATCTTAAATGCGCTTTCATGAGGTGGTGTGCTGTTGAGGAATATGTAAGAAGAATTAGTCAGCTGGCCCTCTTATGACACTAGAAAGCAGGGGGGAAAGTCTCATAATAAAGGAAATGCTGGAAAAAGCCCTAAGTATCTATTTCAAAATTTCTCCATAAAATTCCCCATGAGCATTTCTCTTCAATTCCATTCCATTATTATAACCTTTATTTGGGGCAGACATAATATGAGAACTAATATTCAAACTTTGCAGCTGCCTGGGAAAGAAGGAAGATTTCACTCTGTAATGCTACTTTGTAGCTTCCTAGGAAGGAAGGAGAATTTCACTCTGTAATGCTGCTATAGCAATTCACTATTCCTGAATTTCAGCAAATCGAAGATTCAACATACAGATCATTGTCTCTTAGTTTTCAAATGTTGCTTTTGATGATACACAGAGAACATTTTTGAGTTTTACTTTTGAGAAGTTGCTAATGGGCAGAGCCTAATGGTTTATGATTCTATGTCTGTACCAGTCGATGAAGCATTTATGTCAGTAGTAGGGAAACACACATAACATCAACTCATGTAATGTCATATATTTAAACACAAACTCATTTTCCAAATGTATATAATTTAAGCCACCATCTAGTTTTTTTGCAATGTTAATAAATGCCTCTTATTATTTGCTAAATTTTTTCTTTAAGTGAATTTAATATATTTAATCCACTATATGTTTACAAAAGAAATTATATCACTATAGGTTTAATTAAAAAAAAAGAATCTCTTTCAAATATGCACTAAGATAAACTTGTGATTACTTATGGTAGACAGATTCAAATATGGTCCCAATTATCTTCACCTCCTGATATTACTGCCCATGTGTAATTCCCTCCCTGTGTTAATCACCTTTTTTGTCACTGTGACAAAATACCTGAGGAAAACAATGTAAAAGAGGAAAATTTTATTTTGGTTCACAATTGTAGTCTGCACAGTCAGTTTCAGTGAGTCACTTGGCCTCACTGATTCTGTGCCTGTGGTGAGGCAGAATATCATGGCAGGAAGGGCATAGTAGAGAAAGTCGCTCACATGGCAGCCAGGAAGCTGGAGTGGGTGTCGCAGGGGTGGCCCTGGGACAAATTATACCTTCAAAGGCATGTTCACCAGTGACCCAGCTCTGCCAAGTAGAATCCACCTCCTAAAGTTTTCATCACCTTCGAATAGTGCCATCAGCCATGAACTCCTTAATGTATAAGTTCATTGATGAAGTCAGGGCCTTCATGATCCAATCACTTCCCAAGAGCCCCACCTCTGAACACTGCTGCATTGAGAACTGAGCCTTCAACACATAAGCCTTTTTGGGTGCATTTCAGATCTAAACTATAAGACTCCCCATGAGTGTGGACTAGACCCAATGACTTGATTCTAGGGAACTGAGAAAACCAAAAGTGATGAGATTTCACTTCTATGACTAAGCTACAAAAGACTGTTGCTTCTGTCATGCTGGATTCTCTTTTGCATCTTTTCAGTTTGCATATTTTAACAAGCTGCCATATTGTAGAGTCCAATATGAGAAGAAACTGTGGAGTTTCTCCATCCCCAAACCAATGAGGAACTAAATACATCACAAAATCATAAAAGTGAAGTATGAAGTAGATCCTTGCCTGGTCCACAACTGACAACTCCTCAGTCTCTGTAGCAGAGGACCCAGCTAAGCTACACCCAGATTCCTGCTCAATATAAATTGTGAAATAATAAATGCTGTTCTTTTAAACCTATAAATTTGGGGGTAATTTACTATGCAAAATATATAACTACTACAATAACAAATTAAAAATTCTCTAGACACCTACCATATAAATTCATCTCAAGAATGGATAAAACATAATTGTTAACAGTGTAGTCTTTAGAGTCACACTTCTTAGTATCAAATGATATCTTTCATAATTCTCAATTATATGAGTTTAAGCAAGTTATTTTACCACTAGATGCTTCAATTTTCCCAACTGCATATGGAATATTAGAATTATATCTCAGTGTCACTTCAAAGAACAAAGAAATTAATTCAGGTACAGTACCTAAACAGTATCTTGCATGTAGTAATCTTTCAGTGAATGTTTTTATTTTTATTTAATGTACCACTAGTAATATTTTTTCATAAAAACTAAACAGGAAATGAAGAATTAAAATATATCACAGTGAAGATTATTCCAGGAGCATTGAAAGAGATTAATAATATCTAAAATATGAAAAATAGTATGAAAAATAACAAATATAGTAATAGTTTTACTATTTACTAACTGGGTAAAACTCTTTTCTCATGATGCAAATTCTACAATATAAGGAAATAACACTTGTTTTGGAATCAGAAAACTCAGATTTGCATTTAAGTATGATAAGAAATAAAATGTCTATTTTAAAGAGTTTTGTGAAGAAAATATTATCAATGATTATAATATTTAAAGTCAAATTATAAATTCCATGAAGAGATATAATATTTGTTTTGTTCACCTCTGTATTCCTAGTTTCCGCCATACAAAAGGCATTCACACTATTTGTTAAATTAATATTAACTATTATTCATGCACTGTAAATTACTAGGTTAATGTCAACTATTACAATGGTTACTGTAGCAAATACATTAGTTATTTCTTGCCACATAACAAATTACCAAAAGCCTGTTGGGGTGAAGCAAATTATTTATTACTTTGGTTTGTGTTGGTGAGTAATATCACCATAGCTTAGCTAGATACTTCTCCTCAAATCTCTCACAAAGTGTAGTTAGAGTCTTACCTGGGTTCAGGAGTACTAGGAAAATGGCAGAGTAGGGAAATTTGCTTTCCTGGCTGCTCCATGGCATGAAACAAAGAAAGCAAAGAGGCAGCTTCTCAGCAAGGTGGGTGAAAAAAGGGGAGGGGCTTTTTTGGGAATTAATATTGGATAGTCAAAGCAGTTTGGAGAAGCAAGAGACTGGATGAAATAAAATAAGGATGAAATCCCCTGCAGCACCACTGCCATCACCAATACTGGCCAGAGCCATCCCTCTGCAAGCAAAGTAGAAGGATAAGGGAATTAAAGGAACCTGTATTTTTAAGAGGCCTGTACTGTGTCTGGGCTTGGACAGATCAGAGATCAGAGAAACTACCAGACTAACCTGAAAGACATGCTGCACAATATCTTTGTGCTAGAAAGAAGCTGCATCTCTCCCGGCTGCCCACAGAAGGCAGAGGAAGGAACCATTGTGAAGCCACATAGTGGAGGCCTGCAGCCCTGGGAGCCAATTCCTGGCAAACCTGTGCTGGGCCCAAAATACAGGCCTGGCAAAGAGTGCCTAAGTGACCAGGAGAAAACCAAACATAGCGAGGGGTTTACTCAGGGGAATACAGGTCATGGAAACCCACCTGGCTTTCCCTTCTCCCTTGAGTTCAACAGCTTGCAGGACCACCTGGGAAGGACATGCTCTATGGGAACTTAAAAGGGCAGAGGTAGTAGTTATTAAGTTTGGAGACTAAATCAGAGAAAACAGAAAATTTGGGGGGGGTCTATGGGTGTGAAAGGGACAAAGAGTTGGTTCCTATAACACAGGAGTGGAACCCAGGGGAGATTTCTGGGATGCAGTTTCCCAGTGTGGACCAGCAACTGCTAGGCCCTGGTTGTGCACTGATTTAAAATCTTCAGAACAAGTGCCATTCAACAAAGAACTTAGAGTCTACCTAGGCCTATGCCCACCTCCAGGCACTCCAGGAACTCCTCTCACACTCTACAACGCTCTCATCCCCCAACCCTAGTGGAGCAGACATCACACTCCAGTCCATCTCACCTAACGCTGCTGAGAAGGGAAGCCAAGGACTTTTTAACTCCAAAGTAAACAATTCTTCAACTTTTCATTGAGATTTTTTTTTCTTTCTTTTAATTGTGAGCTGAGTGGTTGATAGGCACATATATATTTGCCTCTTGATTCTCATTTCTAGCAGTTTTTGAAGACAGTTATTTTTCATAGCTCAGTCTTTTGGAGTTAGGATATTTGACTAGTATATTTTGGTTTCATTTTGTATTTTTTTAAATTTTAATTTTGTATATTTTTTTCTCTCATCTGTTTCCTTTGATTCTCTTTCTTTTCTTCTTCTAACAGCCAAATTCTACTGTTCTTTCAGTCTTCTTTTAATTTTGTACTTCTATTTTCTGTATTCCTTCCTCATAATCATCACATCCTACATCTCTTCTGTTCTGTGCCTGTTCAACATTCAAAATTGTAAACCCTTTTGAAAACATACTTTTTTCTTACTGTGGGAAATAACTGATCACATAATTTCTGTTAACTGTAACAATTAACATAATATATTTCATAGCAGAAACTATTTGGTTTAATGCTGTACATTTTGGTTTAATGCTATATATAACTATTTGGTTTAAAGCTGTATATTGTTTGCATTGTATTATTATTATTTGTCTCCCCCTAAAGGGTAAGGTACTGGAAACCTTCAGGGTCACTAAAAGTCCACAGGGTAGAAACTCTACTGCATCAAATCCTGACTGCTAGATGGGTAGTCACACAAACAGCATGAAAAAGCAAGGAAACAAATGGCCCCAAACAAATCAAAATACTTAAATAACAGAATCCATTAATGCAACTGAAGAAGAAATGTTAGATAAGTTGTTTAGAATGTTCATAGTTAAACTGATCTGTGAGGTAAAGAATAATGTAAGAAGTGAAATCAGAGAGAAAATACAGGAAGTGAAATAACAGTTCAATAAAGAGATATTCTGAAAAAAAAAAAACAAAAACAAGAAATCCACAAAATGAAGGAATCAATAAACCAAATTAATTATTCAATGAAAAGCATCACCTACAGACTAGACCTCTTGGAAGAAAAAGTTTCAGGCAACAAAGACCAAATATATAATTGTGATAATAAAGTTGACCATGAAGAAAAGATGTTAAGAGACTATGGATTAGAACCTCCAAGGCATACAGGATAATATGAAAAGAACAAATATAAGATTGATCAGGATAGATGAAAGTTAGGGGAAACAAACCAAAGAATTGCAAAATCTTATCAATGACATGATATCAGAAATTTTCCCAAACCTTAAGAATGAAATAAAAAATCAAAATACAGGAAGTTTATAGGAACCGAAATATACAAAATTACAACAGACCCACACCAAGACACATTATTATGAAAATGCCTAACATACAGAATAAGGGTAGAATTTTAAAGGTTGCCAGAGGGGGAAAAAGAATAGGTAATATTTAGAAAGAAACCAATCTGAGTATCAGCTGATTTCTCAACTCAGACCCTCAAAGCCAAGAGGTTGTGGGATAATATATTCCAAGCTCTGAAAGAAAATGAATGTCAACCAAGAATAATATACCCAACAAAATTAAGCTTCAGAATTTATGAGGAAATAAAAAAAAACCCCATGATAAATAAAATATTCTCAATAAAATATTTCATGAAAAAGAAATGGAAAACAAGCAAAAGGAGGAACTATGCTAGAGGAATGGTCAATCAAAGGACAAACTAATTCAAATTATAAACCACAAATAAATCCAAATGACAGGGAATAGAAATCATTTCTCAAAAATATCATTGGATGTAAATGGCCTAAACTCATCAATCAAAAGATATCAATTGGAAGATTGAATTAAAAAACAAGACCCAACAAGTAGGCTGTCTCCAGAAGACTCACCTCATAGGCAAAGACCTCCATAGACTAAAGGTAATAAGATGGGAAAAAACATATCATTCACATGGATCTCATAAACAAACAGGAGTTTTTATCCTCATATCAGATAGAGTGGACTTGACACCAAAGTTAATCAAAAGAGACAAAGAAGGCCATTTCATACTGCGTAAGAGAATTATATATCAACAAGATATAAAAATTTTAAATATTTATGCCCCAAACAATGGAGCATTTATATACATCAAACAAACCATTCTGAAGTTTGAGAATCAGACCACAACACAATAATAGTGGGTAACTTTAATGCACCTCTCCTACCACTGGATAGGTCTTTCAAACAAAAGTTAAATAAAAGAAGCTATAGGACTAAAAAATACAATTAATAATTTAGACTTAGCAGTTATATATAGAATACTTCATCTATCAATGACTAAATACACATTCTTCTGAGCAGCACATGGATCCTTCTCTAAAATAAACCACAAGTTAGGCCACAAAACAACTCACATCAAACATAAAAAAATAGAGATAATACTTTGCATTCTCTCTGATCATAACAGAATAAAATTAGAAATCAATGAAAAATAAAAAAGAGAAAGATACCCTAACACCTGGAGACTAATTCATATTCTATTGAAGGACCACTGGATAGCACAAGAAATCAGGGATGAAATTAAAAAATACTTAGAGGTAAATGAGAATAGCAACACAACATACCAGAATCTCTGGGAAACTATGAAGGTGGTTTAATAGGAAATTTCATTTCATTGAGCTTATTCACTAAAAGAACAGAAAGTCACCAAATAAATAACCTAACATAAAAATCTCAAAGCCCTAGAAAAAGAAGATTAAATCAACACCAAAAGCAGAAGACAGGAAATAATTAAAATCAAAGATGAAATCAATAACCTTGAAAAAAATTTTCATAAAAATCAATGAATCGAAAAGTTGATTCTTTGAAAAAATAAAGTTGATAAATCATTAGCCAAGCTAACCAAAAGAAAGAAGAAAAAACTCAAATTACTAAAATTCATTATGAAAAATGAAATATCACTATGGATACTACAAAAATAATAAAGATAATCAGAAACCATTTTGAAAATTTATTCTCAAATATAATAGAAAATCTTGAAGGCATTGATAAATTTCTAGAGATATCTGACCTACTCAAATTGAATCAGGAGGACATAGAAAATTTAAAGAAATTAGTTTCAAGCAATGTAATTGAAGACACCATCAAAAGCCTACCAACAAAGAAAAGCCAAGGACCAGATGGATTATCAGCCAAGTTCTACCAGACCTTAAAAGAACTAATACCAATCCTCCTCAAATTGTTCCATGAAATAGAAAAGGAGGGGACTCTTACAAACTCATTCTATGAAGCTGGTATCACCTTGATATCAAAACCAGACAAAGATACATCAGGAAATAAAAATTCAGACCAACATCTCTGTTGAACATAGATGCAAAAATTCTTCATAAATTACTGGCAAATCACACACAAAAACACATTAAAAAGATAGTGCACCGTGATCAAGTAGGGTTCATCCCAGGGATGGAAGGTTGATTCAACATATGGAAAACAATAAATGTAATTCACCACATTAATAGACTTAAAAACAAGAATCACATGATTATCTCAATAGATGCACAAAAAAGCATTTGACAAAATGCAGCATCATATTCAACACACTAGATAAACTAAGGATAGCAGGAATATACCTCAACATTGTAAAAGCTCTATGTGTTATATTTAAGGCTAACATCATTCTAAACAGAGAAAAAAACTGAAAGCATTCCCTTGAACTTCTAGCTAGAGCAATTAGGCCAAAAAAAAAAAAAATAAAGGGATACAAATAGGAAAAGAAGAGCTCAAACTATCCTTATGCACAAATGATGTGATTCTACATTTAGAAGATCCAAAGCACTATATCAGCAAACCTCTAGAACTCATAAATTAAACCAGCAAAGTAGCAAGATATAAAATTTACACACATAAATCAATTTAGTTCCTTAACACCAATGATGAATCAGCTGAAAGAGAAATTAGGGAAACTATCCCATTCACAATAACCTCAAAAAAATAAAATAATTGTGAATCAATCTAACAAAAGAAGTGAAAGACCTCTACAATGAAAACTACACAACACTAAAGAAAAAAACTGAAGGAGACCTTAGAAGATGGGAAGATCTCCCATGTTCTTGAATATTGTCAAAATGGCCATAGTACCAAAAGCACTATGCAGATTTAATGCAATTTCTAATAAAATTCCAAATATGTTCTTCATAGAAATAGAAAAAGAAGTCATGAAATTGATTTGGAAAAATAACAGGCCCAGAATAGCCAAAGCAATTCTTAGAGAGTAAAGTGAAGCAGGAGGCATCAGTATACCAGATCTTAAATTATACTACAGAGCTATAGTAACAAAAACAGCACAGTATGAGCACCAAAACAGACATGAAGATCAATGGAACAGAATAGAAGACACAGAGACAAACCCACATAAATACAGTTATCTCATACTAGACAAAGGTTTCATAAACATACATTGGAGAAAAGATAAGCCTCTTCAACAAATGATCCTAGGAAAACTGGAAATCCCTATGTAGTGAAATAAAATTTAACTCCTTTCTCATTCTGCACAAAACTCAATTCAAAGTGGATCAAAGACCTAGGCATTAGGCCAGAGTCTCTGTGCCTACTAGAAGTAAATGTAGGCTCAACTCTCCATCTTGTCAGTTTAGGAACCAACTTCCTCAACAAGACTCCTAAAGTATAAGAATCAAAATCAAGAATCAATAAATAGGATGATATCAAACTAAAAAGCATCTGTATAGCAACAGAAAGAATAAAGAGCATGAAGAGAGCACCTGTGGAATGGGAGAAAATCTTTGCCACCTGTACCTCAGATAGAGCATTAATTTCCAGAAAATATGAATAACTCATAAAACTTAACACCAAAAAGGCCCCAAATAACCCAATAAACACATAAGCAAAGGTACTTCACAGAAGAAATATAAATGGTCAACAAATATATGAAAAATGTTCAATATCTCTAGCAATTAAAGAAGAGCAAATTAAAACTACACTGAGATTCCATCTCACTCTAGTCAGAATGGCAATTATCAAGTAACAATAAATGTTGGTGAGGATATAGGGGGGAAAATGTACACTTACATATTCCTGGTGGGACTGCAAAATGGTGCAACCAATCTGGAAAGCAGTATGGAGATTCCTCAAAAAAGCTGGACTGGAACCACCATTTGACCCAGTTATACGACTCCTCGATTTATACTCAAAAGATTTAAAATCAGCATACTACAGTGACACAGGCCATCAATGTTTATAGCAGCTCAACTTAATGGATAATGAAAATGTGGTAAGTATACAAAAGAGAATTTTACTTAGCCATAAAAGGAATGACATTATGACTTTTTCAGGTAAATGAATGGATCTAGAGATTATCATGCTAAGTGAAATAAGCCAGTCCCCAAAACCAAACGTTGAATGTTCTCTCTGATATGTGGATGCTAAAACATAACAAAGGAGTAGGGATAGAAGTTCAGTGGATTAGACAAAAGAGAATGAAGGGAAGGGATGGGGACTAGGAATAGGTAAGACAGTGGAATAAATCATATAGAATTTTGACATGTTCATATATGAATACTCCCCTAGTGAAACTCCACATTGTGTACAACCACAAAAATGTGATCCTAATTAGAATAAGTTATTCTCCATGTGTATATACCATGTCAAAATACACTGTACTGTCATGTATCTCTAAAAAGAAAAAAATATTTCTGAAAAACAAAAAAAAGAGTGTTAGCTGGGCTATCATCTGAAAGCTCGGCTGGGGAGGACCTACTTCCAAATCATGGTTATTGTTGCTAGTAGGATTCAGTTCCTCACAGACTATTGGAATGGGTGCCTCATTTTCTCATGGCTTGTTAACTAGTGGCTATTCATAGTCTGTTGCCTAAGGGCTTTTCCAAAAGGCAGCTTATAACATAGCAATTGACTTCTATTTGAAAGAATTATGAGAGAACAAGAGAAAGAGGAACTAAGTAGACATCAGGGTCAGTTCATAATCAAATCTCACAGTGACATTTTTGCTGAATTCTATTTGTAAGAAATAAGTTATCAAGTCCAACCCACACTAAAGAGAAGGATTACACAAACACATGAATACCAGGAGGCAGGGATCATTGGAAGTTATTTTAGAAGCTGCTTACCATAACAATATTTGATGAAAGTTCACATGTCTAACAGTTTCAGTCATACATGAACATTCTCCAAAATAATTCCAAGCAAGAGCAGGTCATTAAGTATTGGGACTCTAATAGGACATCAGACTATTCACTCACTACCAGATCTTGCCACAGTCTTTCCCCAGAACTCCCAGAAACACACCCTCATTCTTTGAAGAATTTAGCTCATGGCACATTATCACTCTCCAGTTCCATTCATGTCATAAGATAGGTAATTCTTATTTGATTCATGTTTTTCCTTCCAATAGTCCACTCCTCTGGCGAACCTCTCTTTCACTAATGTACCACTTTTTTTTTTTTTTTGGTTTTGGTTTCTTTGTTTTTGTATATTCATACTGTGGCCATTTGGAGCCTCCTTAATCTTTAGTCCAACCTCTGTTCTACAACTATCCCCTACATTTCCAGACCATTTTCTCCTTATCCCAATTCTAACAATTCTTCAAGTCCTTGAAATCCACAACCCACTTATTCTATCACCAGGTCATTGTCATGCCTTCCCTTGTGTTCTCATGCTCTTTCCTGACAAATTTAAATCTCATTGTGCCTAATTATAATAATTTCCTGTAGGACTCAACTCCATTGCCCCATCTCTCTTCAAAATTGCCTAGTTGAATCCAACTCACCACATAACTTTCTGCCTGTTTCTAAGGTACTGAATGTGGCTAGAAAAACTAACAAACAAACAAAAAAAACAGACAGGCAAAACTTTGAATAGCAATTGAGCCCTCTTTGCTCTTCATCAATCTTACCACATTTACCTGAGCCACTCACTCTTCTACTCTCCTAAGCAAATATTTTATACCTCTGCTCTCTTCTCAAAAGTTCGATAACTTTCCCACCAACCCCACTATATACTGATTTCTTGCTACTCCTCCTCTGAGAAAACAAGGGCAAGAAGATAATTCTCATAAGTTTAGCCATCAAATTAACCACCCAATATATGTTCCCTTTATCCTCTGCCTTCTTTCTTATTAATTATGAATCAACAGTGTATGGCTTTATCTAAGTCCATTCACTGCACTTGAGCACATATCCCTTCTAATCCCACCTACTCAACAGAATTTGATTCAGGAGAATCTTCCCTCCTTCTTCTACATAATTAATATGACTAGTTTTTATCTTTATTGGAGCATTCCTATCAGTATAAAAACATGTTTTATTTATTCCTTCTTTAAAAGTGTATACTTTTCTTTATTTCCACCTTTCCACACCCCTTTATGAAAAAACTCCTAAAGAATTACTATTTTTTTTTGTTTGTTTGTTTTTGGTTTTGGTTTTTTGGTACCAGGGATTGAACTCAGAGGTACTTCACCACTGAGCCACATCCCCAGCCCTATTTTGTGTTTTATGTAGAAACAGGGTCTCACTGAGTTGCTTAGCACCTCGCTATTACTGAGGCTGGTTTTGAACTCATGATTCAAAACCTATCTCAGCCTCCCAAAGTGCTGGGATTACAAGCGTGCACTACTGCACCTGGTTCACCCTTTTTTTAATGCATGCTTTTACCTCTATCTTCCACCATAATTTATTTCATTCAGGTCAAATTAACTTCTAATTTCTAAATCCAATGGTCAATTCTCAGTCTTATTCCTCTCCTAGGCTATATTTCATATAGTTGATCACTCTCTTCCAGTTGGAAACTGGTTTTCTTTGGGTTACCTTTTATTGGTTTCCAGGATATCTGATATACCTGGTTTTCCCTTCACTTCAGTGGCTGCTCTTTATCATCTTTTTGCTAATTCCTTTTATCTCTGCAACATTTAGTGTTTCTCCATATTGACTCTACATTAGAACTAAATAATGAGGGGATTTTTGTTTGTTTTTGTTGTTTTGTTTTAAAAGTCCCAGTACCCAAGCTATACCCTAACCTACACAATTAAATCTGAGAAATAGGACCTAGCATAAGTATTTTTTTAATGCCTTCAAGTAATTCTGGTTGAGAAACTATCTAAAACGGGGTATACCAGGTTACAGTCCTTGAACTATTAACAATCACACTTTGGTGATATCACCAAGAGAATTCACTGTTTTAAACACAATCTTTTGCCTAAGACATTTAATCTGTATTTCCAACATAGATTTCTCCCTAAAATCCAGACTATTTACCATACCCACTTCAACTCCATTGGGTACTATCTCAAATTAATATTTTAAAACTGAACACTTGACCTTTTCCTCAAACTTGGTCTGCATTATATTCCATTCAGTAATTGAAAACTCCACTCTTCAAATACATAGAACCAAAAAAAAAAAAAAAAGTATATATCACATGTAATCTATCAGAAAATTCTGTTGATTTTGTTTCTTAAATGTATCCAGAATTTGATCTTCTCCTGCCACCTCTGTTACTACCATACAGGTACAAGCCACCATTATATTTCACTTGAAATACAGCAAATCCCCCTAATTTTCTGTTCCTCCACTTTCTACCCCTTTTCTTCCTTTTTTTTTTTTTTTTTGCCTCATCTGTGATTCACAGAGCAATCCTTTCAAAATATATTAGACTGTTTCACTTATGAGATCAATGGTTCCCACTATTGCCAAAAAGTCAAAATTAAAAGTCATTATAGACAAAGGTCAACTTTTCCCAACTATGACTCCCTAACCTACTTCATCTTCTATTATACTCTCCAGCCACAATGGGCAACTTGACATTCATGAAACACTGAAGGTTTATTCCCATATCAGGGACTTTGCACTCTGGCCATACTGCCTGAAACACTAATCCTCCAGAATTCCTTGTGTACATGTCCTTACTGCATTCTGGTATGTGCTGAAATGTCACTACCTCAGTGAAGCCTTTGTGGATGTTGTTTAAAATTCCAACCCTTGCATACACACTTCAGATAATCCTTCCATAGTTTTTCTCAATATCCCTCATCGATATTCATACCTACACATAGCTATGTATACATGTTATTTACTACACATTAAATTATTATTTGTCTCCATTATTCCTATGAATTTAATTTTCTTAGTAAGAGTTGTTCCATATAATTTTCAATTAAAAATAAAATAGAGTATATAACCTCAGATCTTGTGAACAAACTCTCATTCTCATGGATATACTGTTTTTCTCTGCCATAGATTACATTGCTAGGAATCACCCACAGAGTCAGACACTACAATAATTCTATATAAATGTTTGATTATGGCCAGCTTCCCATTCCTGTCCTGTAAAATTCATGTTTTTGTAAAGAAAAACAATAATAGTCACACTTTAAAATTAATCACCATTGCTTCTTTGGGGTTCCTTACTTATCAGAAACAGTTTTTTAAGCTGGCATGGTACTTCAAGTAATCAACCATCTCCTGAAAACCCACTGTTACTTTTTGAGGTTGTAATCTTCAAAAATTAATTTTTACCAACTTGCCAGCTAAGCCGCAAAAAGATCTCTTTCTTGTTCAGCTGGGTGCAGTGGCGCATGCTTATAATGCCAGCACTTTGGGAGGCTGAGACAGAATCGCGAGTTCGTAGCCAGCCTCAGCAACAGTGAGGCGCTAAGCAACTCAGTGAGACCCTGTCTCTAAATAAAACACACACACACAAAAATAGGGCTGGGGATGTGGCTCAGTGGTGGAGTACCCTGAGTTCAATCCCTGGTACCAAAACATAAAAAAAGATCTCTTTCTTGTTCCTTTAATAAATTTCTTATTCTTTAAATTTATGTTCAATAAAAATTAAGCCCCTTTTTGTCTGAAAAGCAAATTTTGTGACATAATGTTTTGCCTGAAGTTCTGTTTTAATACATAGTTAAGTGGTGGTTTGCATTGATAGGTTGGAGAAAATTCCAAGTCAAATGATTCTGAATAAAACAGATTGACAAAATGATTATATCTTTGTCTGAGGCAAAGAGCAATCATTTCTAATATGATAATGGCTACAATTTAGGTAGTGCTTAATATATGCCAGAATTTTCACTAATACATCCCACACAAAATTCTGTAAGATAAGTATAATTATCTTGTCTTATGATCACACACAAACAAACCAACAAGAGGCATGTCATAATCACACAGCTGATATGATACCAAAATTCTACCTCTAACTTTCTTTCCAAAGCTGTGCGCTTAGGCTTCCCCCTATGTGGATCCCATTGTCCAAATACAACAAATAATTCTCAAACAACTAAAAATAGACTGGCTTATTCAAAGTGAAATGTGTGACTATTCTGTGATTAGATTTAGACCAAAAAGTTCCCAAGTAATTAAAATATTTTCTGGTATAACTAAGGCTGTCATGACCCAGAAAAAAAAATAGCTTTGGACTTGAATATCATTTCCAATCAGCTACTCTATTATTTTGCAAAAGGCAAAGGCTCTCAATTTGTGGTGACAGTGTCCCCACCGTAATGCTTTCAAATCTCACATATGATTTTTAACAGAATTCTATCTGGATTTCCCACTGATTCTACTTCCTGATAGCTTCCTTTTTATTTCCCTCTTCTTTTTCTTCCTAATTTTAACATTTACAAAGCTAGGGGCAGTTGTAATAACAACAGAAAAATAGTTTTCAAAGCATATTTGAAGTGGAACTAATTGCTTCCCATCATGTATTTATCAGTTAAGTAAAACAGAATGAGGAAGATGAGCATTTTGTTTTCTATTACAAATCTCATCTGCAAGGGGGCCTATAAATTAAAAGCACAAATCTAATAATGCTGGTTTGAGAGGTAAGAATTTACACCTGCAAAGAAATGTTCCTTCTAAATGATTTCTGTGAACCACACAGACTGCAAAATCATTTTAGGAGTTTTTATCATGTTGAATGATGAAACCTCAAAAAAGAAAACCAGGCTCAAAGCTGAAAGCATTGTCCCAACCAAAGGGCAGCCCCTGTGGCAGGGCTCAGGAATCCTGTGTTCTGTTAATATTCAAATAAACATAGTATCCTCTACCTCTTACCACGGAAATCCCATAGATTTATGAATGCTAGTTTAAGTCCTCCAAGAAGTTTTAACAGGCCTATCTCATTATAGAAATTATCATCATCTTTTAATGAAATAAAAATACTGAGTGCTTACTATGTGCTAGATGCTTAAGACAATGTTAAGATAAGTACGGATAATGTCACATTTTACAGATAAGGCAGCCAAAGAAATTTGGCTAAATGTACACTACAGGAAAATAATGGAGCCCAAATTTGAACTAGAGTTGTCCAACTGCAAAGTCAACCAATATACTGTACAATAGTACAGCATTCTTACTAATCGGACTCACTATTTTATTCACAGGACCCGGCAGAATCTAGTAGAAATTCAATAAAGATCAGCTGAATACCTTAAATGCAGAGATATGGACCATAAAATGGCTTATCAAAACATGTTAGTCTATCAAAAAATTATGATGTAAAGTGTCAAAATGTTGCTTCTTTAAATAAGACCACTAAAAAGCAAAGAAAATAATAGCTAACCATATGCTGACATGTTCAGGGACCACCTCTAAACCAGAGGTCAATAGACTTTTTCAATAAGGGGTCAGGGAGTATTTTAGGACATACAGGTCTCTATAACAACCACTCAATTCTGACATTGTAAAAGCCAGCCATAGATAACACGTAAATGAATGAATGTGATGCGTTACAGTAAAACATTATTTATGGACACTAAAATTTAAATTTCATCTAATTTTCCCAGGTCATTAAATATTATTACAGTTTGATTTTTTTCTAACCATTTAGAAAAGTAAAACTCATCCTTAGCTTATAGGTCTATATACACACAAAACTGGCAGAGTCTGGAATTGGCATAAAGACAGTTGTTTGCTGGCTCCTATTCTAAACCATTTTTGCAGTATCCTTACGAAGAGTGAAACTTTGAAAGAGAAAGGAGATCTGATTCAAAACTGAATGAAATTCACCCAACGTGGTATTCTTGTTGTTGTTGATGATGATGTTAGGAAATCACATACAGGAAGTTGAGCCATTTAAATATAAGTTGTGATAAGCAAAGATCAGTGAAGTAGTAAAGGTGAGAGGAAGAATCCTCATCCAGTTAACTAGCAAGAATTATGCCATTTATAAGATAATGAGAGTGACAAGAGGACACTTATTTTAAGTACCAGACATGTTCAGAAACAAGTCAGAAATATAACTGGTCTAATTATATCTCCTTCAGCTAAGGTCTCAATTAATGAGTCTTTTTAAATAAGGTGATTCAAGTGTTTCATATACCATAGTTAAAATGCACTTAAAACAGTTAAAATGTGCATAAGAAGAGAGAATACAGATTTGGATGTTCTATTTTTCCATCCACACCAAAAAACTGAAGGAGCCTCCATTTCTGTGAAGCCAGATTTATTTTACTCCCTTCAAAAGAATTCCTGCACCCAGACTTCTGAGTGGTGCCAAAGAAAACCATGCAATCATGCGGGTCAGGCCAATGCAAAACCTTTTATCCCTCCAAGACCAGATCTGCTCCCTGTCCTCAAAAGCTACACAGAGTTCTTCACCCTTCCTGAGTTGGAACCCCAGCCCCCTCCCTCTCTCCAGCTTTCCTCTCTGCAGATGACCTTGTTTCTGTTTCACAGAGAAACTGAAGCTGTCAGGAGGAATAGTCTTCAACTTTCTGCCCTGGAAGTGACAAACATCAGGATCTTGTTTCCCTCTCTCTTTCATGTCTCAGAAGCTGACAGGTCCTTTTGTCTTGCTTCAAGCCAGTCTCTCTTCCTGTGACCTTGATCCCATCTGCCCTCCCCAAGTCTGGAGCAAGGACTTTGTTCACCTATTACGTCCTCTCTCTCCTGTATTTTCAAAGTCCTTTCTTTCCGGTCCTTCTCCAAAGCCTGTAAACATACACATTTGGCTCTTTCTCAAGTGAAAAACAAACACACAAACTCCAAACCTCCCTAACCTGGTGTCTCCTCTAGCATCCTCCTACCTTATATCTCACTCAGCCTCACATCACATCCCTCAGAACATCAATATTACCCTCCCCTTCTTCTTCTTTGTCATGGACCCCCATGACTCATCATGGTACAGAAATGTTTTGGGCAAATGTCCCCAATAACCTTATGTCCCTTGTGTTAAATGTGTAATCTTTTTTTCTATATTTATGTAAAATTATAAACACCATTCCTCAAAGCTTCAGTTATACTATTTTTTAAATTCTTATTACATTCAAACTAAAAATTTAGTTTTGATGTGACCCACTTATAAAATATCTGAAAAAATTGCATACAACAAAAACACAATTAGTAAATTCCTGAAAATTTACAACAATGTTTGCTGGGTTCAGAAAGAGGGGTCAGGGAGAGAGAGAGGCACAGAGTCAGACTGACCTTCAGTCAAACTTTATTAGAACCCATAGCATGGCAGGGTCTGAAGTAAAGCTTCATCCTAGCTAGGGAAAGCAACAGGTATTCTTTTAGATAACTGTATTTATGTGAGTTAGGGAGTTCAATACCTCTTCCCTAATGGGGGAGGTATTGAACTACAGGGAAGTGGTCTCAGGTTGATTGACATTGCCAATTAAATTAAACTATTCATTCAACCATTTGGGCTGGGGCAGATACTTCCAAAGTCCTGAGTCCACCTTTGGATAGAAGAAGGGAATCTTACAGAACAATGGGCCTAGTTAATGTGTGACCTTTAGTACATAAATGTGTCTAAATTGACCCAAGTTTGTATAACACTAGTTTTATCATAAGACAGGGCTTTAATCATAAATAAAACAAAAATAAACCTAAAAATGATAACTTATTTTCTCTTATTCTGAACTCCTTTTCCTCTTTTTTAAATAACAACTAAAATTCATTAGAAATGCAAGAAGAGGAAGTTTTTGCATACTCTCATCTCTCAGAAATAACTATTATAGTTGGCATTAATATTCCCAGGTTTTCATTCATATACAACACATGCCTGTATGTATAGGTACATGCATCACCTAGTTCCATATTACAACTAATTCTCTTCAGTTTTCATATCCTTCACATCTTAACTTTGGCACAATTGAATCTTTCTTTCCTCTTGAAACTCTAGCTTCTCTTCTTCAATGATATCAGTATTACAAACTTATCTTAAAATTCCTCTTTCCTTTAATACCATATTTCAAACAATGAGCAAAACGTGCCAGTGCTGCTATTGGGTACTGGTCAGCCATGAATGGGTGAGCAGCACAAGGACAATGACAGGTGACTTAAAACCACAGGGAAGCTTATCTGATAGGCAAGCATCTGGTTAGAGGGGGGCCTGGTATGTCAAAACCTCCCCCAGCCATAATTACATCCCCTTAAGAAAAACTGGTGTTTAAAGATCAGGTCACACCCATAAACTATAATACAAAGCAATGGTAACAAAAATGACATGGTATTGGAACCAAAATAGACTTGTAGACCAATGGTACAGAATAGAAGACACAGAGACAAACTCAAATAAATACAGTTATCTCATACTAGATAAAGGTGCCAAAAACATACATTGGAGAAAAAGATAGCTTCTTCAACAAATGGTGCTGGGAAAACTGGAAATCCATATGCAGCAAAATGAAATTAAGTCCCTATGTCTCACCATGCACAAAACTCAACACAAAGTGGATCAAGGACCTGGGAATTAGACTAATAGAAGAAAAAGTACGCCTAATAGAAGAAAAAGTACACCCAAATCTTCATTATGTCAGATTAATCCCTGACTTCCTTAACAAGACTCCAAAAGTGCAAGAAATAGAATCAAGAATCAATAAATGGAATGGACTCAAACTAAAAAGCTTTTTCTCAGCAAAGGAAATAATCAATGAGGTGAAGACAGTGCCTACAGAATGGAAGCAAATTTTTGCCACATGCACATCAGATAAAGCACTAATCTCTAGGATATATAAAGAACTCAAAAAACTTAACACCCAAAAAACAAATAACCCAATCAATAAATGAGATTAGGAACTGAAGAGACATTTCTCAGAAGATATACAATCGATCAAAAAATATATGAAAAAATGTTCAACATCTCTAGCAATTAGAGAAATGCAAATCAAAACTACTCTAAGATTTCATCTCACACCAGTCAGAATGGCAGTTATTAAGAATACAAGTAACAACAAGTGTTGGAGAGGATGTGAGGGAAAAGACACACTCTTACATTGTTGGTAGGACTGCAAATTGGTACAACCAATCTGGAAAGCAGTATGGAAATTCCTCAGAAAACTTGGAATGGAACTACCATTTGACCCAGCTGACTCACTCCTGGGTCTATATCCAAAAGACTTAAAAACAGCATACTACAGTGATACAGCCACATCAATGTTTATAGCTGCTCAATTCACAATAGCTAAATTGTGGAACCAACCTAGATGCCCTTCAATAGATGAATGGATAAAGAAACTGTGGTATATACACACAATGGAATATTACTCAGCAAAAAAGAGAATAAAATCATGGCATTTGCAGGTAAATGGATGGAGGTGGAGAATATCATGCCAATTATGTTATTATCCTAATCACCCTGACAACCCAACACCACGACCCTTGAAGAAAACTTATTGAGGATTATTCAAAGTGTAGTACAGTAATTAAGGGCAGAAAATTAAGGCAAAAACAAGGGATTTAATTTCCTTACAAACTTCAACTCTGTGAGCACCACACCATCCTCTCTTCCAAACAATCAGTGCAGCTCCTGTGCTGTCAGTCATAAGGTAGACCTGGGAGGCACTCTCTGGAAATTCTCTGGGACCACAATAAAAGTGGAGGACTGGAGGGCTGTGCCATCATTCCCTTCAAGAGGACCCACTCTCTCTTGAGAGTATCCCCTTTTCATTCCTCCATCCCTTCTAATAAACTCATGGCTGCGAGTCTGAGGGACATATCTGAAATATTTATAGTGTGATTGCAAGAACCACTGAAGAGTGGGCCTCTGCAGGTGTCTCAGCTTTGTAACAGGTCTCTTCCCTAAAACCACATGATTTCTCATATATACCATACTATAAAAATTAGTTTAGATACACATTATATCTCAGCAGGACATCTACATTAGACTTCTCAATTTCCTCTTGGCCTCTATTCTTATCTTTCTCCAATACATATTTCATATTGCAACTAGCACAACAATTTTCCAATGATACACAATCATATCACTTCTGCAAATGAAGACCTGCAATGACTTCCTTGTGTCTACTGGATCAAGCTAATATGCTTTAACACAAAATGTAAGGCCCCACACCATTTATCCCCTGATCTTTCATTGAGCCACCCTTCCATAACCCCTAGTCCAAGAATGCTTAATCATGTATACTTCCTTGAACCTGCCTTCAACTTGCTCCCTTTACCTGGATGCCATTACATCCTCTCCTCTCCATCTTTAGAGTTCACTAAAATATTCAGTCTTTCAACTTTCAGTTTAAGAATTACCACTTTCATGAAGACTTACTGTTCCCAAAACTCCCAGGTAAAATTTACTATTCCTATTGTGCAATAGTTTGGTTGTTTTGTTTTGTTTTGTTTTTACTTTTAGCTCTAGCTATACCTAATAGACTGTATGTAACCTACTTGAAGGAAGACTGAGTCTGAGCTTTTGTCAAACTTTAAGGAATGACTTTTAAGGAATACTCTATTCATCCTTCTCACCACAATCACCACTTACTAATCATCTAGTATAAGTTTGATACTATTCTAGATACTGGATATATATTATGTTATCTAATATGCACAGTAATTTTATCTGTTCTTTATAGAACTAAAAACCTCAAGGACTTGGATATCCTAAGTAGAGCTCATTTAAAATTACATAGTAGGTGTGGGATTGTGGCTCAGTGGTAGAGCACTTGCCTCACTTGTGGGAGGCACTGGGTTCGATCCTCAGCACCACATATAAATAAATGAGTAAATAAAGATCAATCAACAACTAAAAAAGAAATTTTTTTAAATAACATAGTAAACGTAGAGCTAGCATTCAGATTCCAGTATAGCAATTTTAAAAACCATGTTTGTTCTCCCACGTGGTAACACTAACTTAGCATTTAATATTGTTTCTATTTCTTCTACTCTGTGATTTCTGCATAATTTATACCCTACCATCAATAAGAGATAATCTTTTCAGTTTGAGAGATTACTCAATATTACAATTTCTAAAAAATCACATCTACCTACATGACAAGTATACCACCCCTTACAAACCAAATATTTCAGGTTATTGTACCCACTTTTAGAAGACAATATAAAGCCAGTGAATACTATGCAAATTCTCACAAGATGATCCTCCCTAAGTGCATCCAGATGTGAAACAAATGGGACTCACACTGGCTCATTAATTATGCACTTCCCTCATCTTCTAAGTAGGACCATATAAATTTACTAAGTTATGCATTACCCTAGCTATTCCAATAAAACATAACATCATTAGTAGTAGTTTCTCACATTTTAACTATAATTCTAATGTTCCACATACATCCTAGATTAGTATTAATTTGCTATCTGTTTAACAGAACAGTAGCTAAGTTGCTTGTAAACAGAATATTTGTATTCATTTCACATCACAATTTTAAACACTTTGAGGTTTGGATAAAGCATTAACTGAAGGCCTAGAAACCTATCTTCATACATTTCTTGACATTCAACTGAATTTGCTAAGTATTATTTCTCTAGAACTATATATGAACTCATCCTAACTTCCAGTTATATCCATTACAACATTGTCTAGACCTCTAAACCATCACAATGTCTATATCTCTAAACTTCTCTTTTCAATTTTAATACTATAACATGGACAATGAACATATTTATCATTGTGGTGTCAAGAGAAATACCAAGTATTTGCAAATGGGAATTGCACATAGAATTATTTACTTCTAAAAATGGGCAATGATAACAATGTGCCAAAAGAACACCGATTATGAACTAAGCATGAACTATAATCTGAGCTGACCACTAAAATAATCCATTTTATTCACATATATATATATATATATATATATATATATATATATGAATAATTCTTTTCAAAATATTAAATTAAAAGAAATTTAGCAACATTTAATTATTGAGACAAGTTAGATATTTTGCATCTGAATAAAAAGTTTGAGTCAACAATGGGTATTCTACAGTGTTAAGAAGAAAAACGCTTGCACCAGAGTGGATATAGTTGAGGCAATATTTTGCCAGAATAATCTATTTTCCATTGTTGACTTAAAGGAATTATTAAAAATGTTATTTTCTGTAAAATGTGATCCAACTTTTACTGAATAATTTCTTCTGTACATTTTAGCTTGCTGCTGAAATAGACTAAATTTGGAGACAACCTTCTGAACTTAAGAGCAACTTCCTCATGCAGAAGGTAAAGAGAGTGGAGAGGTCTGTCCCCATGGCCTGACAGGCTTAAAGAATGCTGAGTGGAGAGTGCCCCATGCCTCAGTCTGTCCAGCACAGGCTTAATCTGCCTATTTATAGTTTATGCTTTTGTCCCAATTTACCCCCTCTTCAGGGCAACTGAATCTACTTGTATACATCACCTGGCTTTTGTTTCTATAATTTTAACTAATTCTGTGGGGTATGGAGGGGGAGCAATCTATTGCTTCTCTCCATTTCAATCAACTGCATAAATTCCATTTTTCTTTTCTCCATCTTTTGCCTATTTCTTATGTGGGCTGGTGACTGCATATAGTCAGCCAGTGTCCAGGCAGGATCCTTAGGCTAGGCTGCCAGTAACATTATCCAATATATTATATATACAACAATGACTGTTTATTAAAGACCTCCAATGTGTCTAGAATGTGTGAATGAATATTTCTATATACTTCCAATTACTTCATGTTGATTTCTAGTTTCTTTGATGTTGACTGAACATCATCTCAAAAACCGAACATAGTCAAAATGCCCTTGGGGTTTAAACATTAGGGTTGAAGCACACTGCTTTGGTCAACGACAAAACATGTAGAACAGTCTGAATACACTGTGTAAGTCTTGCTATTCCAGAGCATTCACTATTATTGGGAGAGGAGAGGTAAGGGTTTATGGTACAAGTTGAGAATCTCTAGTCTACAAATCTGAAAATCAAAATATTAAAAAATCCAAAACTTTTTAAGCACCAACATGAGGCCATGAGTGGAAAATCCCATACCTTACCTCATGATGAGTTGAAGTCAAAACAGATACACTAAAAATATCATATGAAATCACCTTCAGACTAACTATATAAGTTACATATGAGACATAAATGACTTTGGTCTTTGGACTTGAGTACTATTCCCAGGATACTGCTATAGATAGATATAGATATATGGATGGATGGATGGGGTGGATAGATAGATAGATAGATGATAGATAGATAGATAGATAGATAGATAGATAGATAGATAGATAGATGTACAAATAGTCTGAAATCCAAAAATAAAAAATCCAAATTCAGGACCACTTCATGTGCCAACCATTTCAGATAAAGTATAATTGACTATCACATAAAGCAAGAAACAATCCTACATACTGCTCAGATACCCTGGGCTTATTAGTAAGCTTTGATTTTTCTGAACAAAAAGCTCATATCTAACAAAAAAGAAATTTGAGATAAAAAAATTAAAGCCAGAAATATAGTTTGACATGACCTTTTTATTAAAGTCTATCTCATAAGTTTCATGTAGTCTCCACCCCACATACTCAATTTATAGCTCAAGAATTTTAGAGAAATTTTCCTAGTACATGGCATAGATTCTCTTCTTAGAAACCTAACTTTAAGAAAATGTTTTACATGCCTAAATATGTTTTTAAATCTTATATCCATTGGCTAACATTTAAAAAATTCACAATTCTTAACCACGACTTTAAAAATAGTGTATAAAATACTTATTCCATTCCAGGAACTGAATTATAAGATTTACTTCTAACTGCATCCTTTAAACTCTATGAGAACCACATGAAATTGATACTATTACAACTTCTCAATTTTATAGAAAAAGAAATTAAACTAAAAGGCACAGAGAGAGTTTAAATGTAAAATTTTAACCTATGCATTCTGGCTTCACAGCTCTTGTTGTTAATTAATGTATCATTCTTCCCTAAGAGCCATCCTACAACAATATAAGGAAGAGAGTGAAAGTTTATTAATACAAGATAGATAGATAGTTACTTTGTACTTAAATTTATTTAGACATTTTTATTATACAAGAACTCAACTGAGTTGGCTTAGTTGGCTTGGCCTACTAGGAATTTTTAGCCCATGTCTTGTGATTTATAATATATTTGAGAAAATATTGAGCACTGTTTACTTCTTGCAAAAGATTTTATGTTCAGTGTACTGTTTACCTGGCCAAAATTAAAACTGCAAATAGAAATGTTAATTACTATGTTTAAGTGTACATGTTTGGATTTAGATATGAGGTGTCCCTCAATATCTCATGTGTGAGACAATATAGGAATGTTTAGGAGTAAAACTATTGGATTGTGAGATATGGAACCTAATTCACCGATGTGGACTACCTGAATGTTGATGAACAGGTAGGTGTAACTAGAGGAACTATGTCACTCAGGGAATGACTTTGGAGTTTCATGTTTTGTCTCTGGTTAGTGGAGTTCTCTTTCTCCTTCCTGGCTGTCATGGCCTGAGCTGTTTTCCTCTGCCATGATGTTCTGCCCCAACTTGGACCCAGAGTTATGGAATCAGCCAACCATGGCTTGAACCTCTGAAACCATGAGCCAAAATAAACTTTTTCTCCTCTAAGTTGTTCTAGTCAGGTCTTTTGAACAATTTCTTCGTCACAGAAATGCAAAGCTGACTAAAACAGAAATTGATACTGAAAAGTAGGGTTGCTGTGACTAACCTGACCATGTGGTTCAGAAGCTTTTAGAGTTTTTTGGAGTTTATGGAAGGAATTCTGACAAGTTTAGAGATGCAATATAGAAAAGATTTAGAATTTTGTAAGCAGAGCTTAGTGGGAAATTCTGAGGGGAGCTCAGAAAATCAGAATGCAATAGGACTTTGGACAGTAAGAACTGGGCTCGAGGAAGATTCTATTAGAAATTGGGCTAGGGACCATTTTTGTTGCATTCTAGCTAAGGTATCTACATTTTTTCTGGTGTCCTGAGACTTTCTATGAGACTGAATTTAAAGATGATGAACTAATTAATCTTGTGGAGGAAATTTCAAGGAAGCAAAGCATTCAGTGTTTGGCATTCAGTGCTAGGAGTTTGTAACCATGTTTACTGTGATAATTGGGGATAAAATATAGAATAGAAAGATTTGAAAAACTTATTTGGCTAGAAAAGTGCAAGTAAAACTGGGGTTAAGGAATATGTGGTTGCTGAAGACATTATAGTCACTATAGTAACACTGCTAAATATTTACCAAAAAATAGGAAATATGGCTTGACAGTATCCCAGGAATTGGCAAGACCACACTCATTTCAGGCCCAGGGTGTAAAAGTAAAAAATTCCTTCAAGAAGAGACCATAGGGGAATACTGTTTGCACAGGGGGCCTAGGAAGTTTTTCATCATGCTTAGTCACCCAGGTACTCCAAAGCTGCTATAGTCATAGTTCTAGGAAACTTAACTACTGCTTAAGATGGTGCAAAGGTTTGTGTAAACCATGTGGTGCTGGTTCTGCAGGATGTAGGATGCTGGAGCAATGAATGCTTCTACTGAGATTTAAAAGGAAGGCCTGAGAGGCCAGGAAAAAATATAGCAGAGTCAGAGTCCCTGTAGAATGCCTCTGGGAAGGTCACATGTAAAGATGGGAGAAGGAAGCTAAAGCTACGGTTGAGACCCCTGGGATTAAGAAATGCCACTAATGTGGGATTTCTAACAAAGAAAGCTGCAGGAACCAAGCACCAACAAGCCAAGGTAGAGGCCATGTGGGCTACAATCAGTAAGACCACAGGAGCAGAGTTACACAAGTCCATTGGAGAGAACATCACTACGTCATGTTCTCACATATGCTAGATGTGGAGCTAAAGGACTTATTTGCCCAGCTTGGATTTGGTCTTGCTTTGTTCCCATCCCTTCTTTATATGCCCATATTTCTCCCTTGTGGAATGGAAATGTTTACTCTGTGCCATTAAATTTTGGATATATGTGACTTGCTTTTGATCTTTACAGGGGAAAAATTCCATGAGTTTGCCTCGAGTCTCAGATGAGATTTTTAGATCTAACATTTTGGGTAATGCTAGAACTATTAAGACTATAGAGACTCTTGAAAAATTATTAAATATATTTTGCATTATGAGGTGGGTATGAGTTTTTGGAGGCCAGAGGAAGAACGTTACGGTTTGGATATGAAGTGTCTACCAAAATCTCATATGTGAGACAATGCTCAAATGTTCAGGGGTGAAATAGTTGGATTGTAAGAGTTGGAACCAAATTGTGGATCATTCCACTGACTTGGATTAACTGGGTTTAAATGGAGCAAGTGGGTTTGACTGGAGGAAGTCAGTCACTGCGGGCATGACTTTGAGGTTTTACATTCTGTCCCTCGTGCGCTGAGCTCTCTCTCTGCTCACTGGTTGTCATATCCTGAGCTATTTTCCTCTCCCAAGTCTTCCACCATGATGCTCTGCCTCACATTTGGTTCAAGGTTATGGAGTTAGCCAATTGTGGGCTGAATCTCTAAAATAATGATCCGAAGTAAACTTTTTTCCCTCTAAGTTGTTCTTGTCAAGTCTTTTGGACACAAGAGATGCAAAGCTGACTAAAACAACATACATCTATAATTTTAAAAATATAAAATTCTATATTTCAAATATTCATTGCAGAAAAGTTCCTTTTGTCAAATCCCAGACTAAACTTTATTAAAATGGGGAAAATATCCTAGTGCCCCTATATTAAACATTTGACAATTATAACCAATATTAGAATTCATCTGAAAATTATTAGAAATAAATAATAACTATGAGTTTTATCTGGCTTCTACAATATCCCAAACTTATTTAAGAATACAATATGAAGGAAACTTGTTTTCATATCAGTTCTATTTCTTAGAGGCCTGTTTCAAAACTTGTAGTCTGCTTAAATTAACATTAGCCTCTCTAAATGTTAGAGCCATTATCTAAAACAAAAATTCTCTGACTGGTTTTGGAACCCTCGTGAATGTCTGGAGAAGTCATTATTTTCATTTTTCACTGATTTTCTCCCAAATGCACATGGCAGTTTCTAGAGGCTACATAATGTATGATATTACAAGCAATGGAGTATATACAGCAATGTGAGAATTCAGCTGTCTCCTATTAGTCAGATATTAAAGAGAATTTCAAAAATGTAATACAATACCCCCATTCTCAATTATTTTTTGTTTTGAACACTGGTTATTTAAGTAAAAATGTGTTATTTGCATTAACAAGCAACAGTGAGCTCATGAGCTTTTTGTCACTGTGATCAAAATGTATGAAAACAACTTAGAAGAGAAAAAGTTTATTTTGGGCTCACAATTTCAGAAATTTAGTCCATGGTCAGCTGACTGCATTGCTCTGGGCCTGAGGTGAGACAGAATGTCATAATGGAAGGGTGAGGCAGAAAATAAATTAATTCACTGATGAAGTCAGACCCCTAATTATTGTCTAAAAGCTTCATCTGTAAACCTTGCTGTATTGGGAATAATTTTTCCAACACATGAGTTTTGGGGGGACATTCCCATTCCAAACCATAACAGGCTTTATTGTTATTTTTAAATCAATGAGTGCCAAATATATATTCAAATTTCTCAGCTTTAATTGCTAATATGTAAATATAGATAAATATTATGCATATACACAAGAGTATTTAATAATTTTGAAGAGTTTAAAAGAATCTTGAGACTAAAAAGTTTAAGAACCAGTGATCTAAAACATGCATAACCTATCCTACTATGGTTCCTATTCTTTCTATTCTTTGTGTTTAGCTTATTGACCATTATCTTTCTTGATCTATTCTTCTACTTTAGGTTGTAAGTCCAAGACATTACAAAGCCTTCTGATTCTTACTTGTGAACAGACAAATTAGTCTCAGACAACAATTTCAACTTGGGGAATAGTGTATCAGATGGTATAAGTGCATGACAGACTTCACAGAATCTGTTCTGAAAAAAAGTGTCATTATGGAAGTCTAGGAGCTTTATTGTTTAAGAAAGAACATCTTGATGTCTGAAAATTCTCATGTTGTTACTGTGAAGGATGATGAACTGTCTTGAAATTGTATTGACCCTTGGCATATCAGATGCAATGCTGGGCCTTCTTCAAGTCCCACAGGGACTAAGATTGTCCCAGACCATCTGTGTGCTCTACTTGGATCCTGGCCCGAGGAGCTCAGAACAGAAGTTTTCCTTCACCTCTCAGAAGCTCTGAACACTTATTGTCAGCCTCTCCTTTTTGAAATATTCTCTCCCTTTATTCATCCTGTCATATCCTTCTAGGTCTATTCTAATCTCTCATTACAACTGCATATTCTTTTAAAAAATCTCTCACAGCTATTTCTCCTTAGCCCTTCTTACTACTTATCCCACAGGGTGAGTGGTCCATGCATAAGTATACAGATATGAGCCATATAGAAATTGCTCTCAAAGACCAGAAGAGAAAAGGGATCAGGGGAAGGGAGGTGAAGAGGGAAAGGGAAGGGACCAGGAATGGAATTAATCAAATTATTTTATCTGAATGTGTAAACATGTAACAACAAATCATACTGAGGTATATAATTGTAATGTACAAATAAAAAAAATTAAGACTCTCAAATCACAAGTTGAGCCTTGACTTCCCACATGAATGAATGCAAGGCCTCATACTTAGGCCATTCCAAATAAGTATACCATAACTCTTTTAAAACATAGAAAATCTAATTCATTACTTTCCTTAAAAATGTTAAAAGTTAAACTTAATTTCTCATTCTATTCCACTATTTTTCAATTAGAGGTGACATAACTCCCAAGGGGCATTTGGCAATGTTGGAAAACATTTTGGGTTGTCACACCGGGGAATGGGATTCTCCTGTCATCTGATGTGTTAGAGACTACTGATTCTGTTAAATATCCTACACAGTTCCCCACAACACAAAAGTACCTGACCTAAGATGTTAACTGTTCTGAAGTTGAGACACCACTCTATTCCCATGTCTCTTCTAGCCACACAAGTAACTCCTGCCTTTGGCATACATGTGGACACTAGAAACCTCCTGAGCTGAATTTGAAAATGAAGTGACTGGAGATGAGGAAGCAACAGGGACCTCCATAGTGAAGATGGGCTCAGGACTCAAAGGTACAATAACTGAAGTCCATGTTAGATTAGAAACTTTGACAGAAATATCAATATTTTTTAAAATGCATTGGAAAGGAAGTAGTAGACCACATTAAATTTTAAAATAGGTTAGGATAATAGTTGATTCCATGATTCTCTCAAACATCTGAGCTACTTTGAAGATTAAAAATATTCATAAGAACAGAAAGACCACTTTGATGTAGAAGATGTATTTGCAGATTACTGCTTCCATACTTGGATCCCACCCAAGGAGCCAAATGGAAGGGTGGTTCCTGTTCCTCATCTCAAACTGGTGAAGGAGAGTTCACAGGAATTACTCAGAGTTTAATGAGTCAAATGTGTTTATGGAGACAGAGTAAACTACTAAATCCTACACAGAAAATCTAAAGGGTGAGAAGTGCTGGCCAACAGCTTTAGGAGCAATATGCTGCTAATTTATTACCTGGTCCAAAAATGTTTCCATGCTGCTTCTCATAGACCAAATGAGGCTCAGCCAGCATGTGAACTGTATTTGAGCCTTTCCTATAAGGACTGCCTATGAGAAGCCCTTGCCAGACAAATGTTCAAGGGGGATGAAGGAATTGCTAAGAGATACAGAAGTAGTCAGTGACATACTGAAATAGAAAGGCTTTGATCTGCATCAAGGAAACTATGGGTGAGACCCTCATAGACATGCAAGGGTTTTCAATGACTCCTCAAAAGTGCCTACAAGAGAACCAGCTTTTGTTATCAGTCAGGCTCCCAGAGAATAGTCAGGTTAACTATGGGTGAAGAGTTATGGACAATGATATTCCTACAAAACAGCCCCAAGACAAACAGAGATTGTAGCTCTGGAGGAGGGAGAGGAAACCAGCCAAGCATTAACCTCCCAGTAAATCCTTTCCCAATAACAATGGGCCCTGAAGGAAGGAGGCAGATAACTGAATGTTGGGCTATGGACTTTGACCTTCCCCCATTGCAAATTGGTCCCAAATGGAGACAGGATACATATTGAAACTCTGGGAGACAAGAAATCCCAGAGAAAGGAAAACAATGGGCAGAATTTAAGTACTCATCCTTCAAAATATGAGCTCCCATTTCTCCAAGTAACAATAAGTTTCAATCTTTTTATAGCTGCACTCCTGAGTTAAAGTTTTAACCTACACAATTAATCCCTATCTGAACAGCACATCCGTAAGTTCCAATGATCGAACCACCTAATTGTACCTTATAAAACTAAGATCCCTTCTGTAACCAACAGCCATTTTTGCATCCAGAAAATGAGCCCCTATGGTACCCAAGTCCCCAAATGAATAAAAGGCTTCCCTGAATCTGTTGAGGTCTCCATTCATCACTTTGCGCTTACAATGGGTATGGAGGTAACAATTTTTGTATCCCCCTCATCTCTCCTCCCTTCCCACTGGCCTAACAAATTGAAGCAAGAGAAGAAACTATGTACCTTCCTGAGGAATGGAGAAAAGATGATGTGATAGAAAAACAGTCATTTTAGAACTCCAAAAAGTCTTCAGAATCTAGAGTCCTTTTAAATATTCTATTTCCAATCTACCCTAGCAGAAGTGAAATCATTCTCTTCTCTGTGGCAAGCATAGAACTAATATCATCATATTAGAGTTCCATATTCTTTTTGCTACTGAATTTGGATGCCTTGAGAGCAAAGCCTTGAGAGCTACTGGCTCATCTATGTTTCTCCCTCCAAGCACTGTGATTGGTACTTTGTAAGTACTCAATAAATATGTGCAATAAATTGATGTATGACAGATAAGGCTGGACATTCAAGGAATTAGCAGGAAGCAGTTTTATGAGCTAAAGTAGTCCAGAGCAGCTATTGCCAAAAAATTCTCTGGACCTTTAATTTGAAAATTCTTTAAACTTTATACTCAGTGTAGTGGTTACATGTCAGTGGGTGGGTACATAACAGTTACTCTTTGTCCCATACTTTTAAGCTAGGGAGAGATTACACAAGTCTTTACCACAGAAAGCAGAAGTAACAATTCTTGTACATCATCAAGTTTGCAGGCAAATTTAGCAAGACAGAGCAACTTAGCTATTACAGAAAATTAGGAAGTGTCAAAACACACTGGGTTTGGAGAAATTTTTACTGATATTCTATTAATTAGGACAATTATGGTGAAGGTCTCTGGAGAAACTTAATTATGACTCTTTGGTGGAAGAGGTAGCCCACTACAAAATAAGAGAACAAAATGATAGCAATGAGGTTCGATAATAATCAAGTTTAATGGAAAGAAGATGGGCTTTGGAATCAAAAGATGAATGTAAGTATTTCTTTATATCTTACCAAAGCATTTCCATATACAAAGTACAATGATCCTACAGAAGCCATCACTACTATAAGAAAAGTACTTCTATCTCTTTTCCACACTTGTAGAATTGCCTTTCCTTAGCCCACTGGGTAGGACTATGTGACTAGACATGTGTCATCTCTATACAAGAGCACTCTGTTGACATGTAAAATCCTTTGAGGTTGTCTTTCTCTTCTGATAATGGACAGACAGCTATCATTCCATATGTTCTGGGGGCATGGGTCTTTGAATAACTATGACAAGTACCACACCACTTTCTCTCCAGCACCCTTTAATTGCCATGTTGCTTAGATGAGCAATTAAAAAAAGTTTCTTTGAAGTCACTGAGATTTGAAAGCCACTTGTTAGCTCAGCATTACCTACCCATGTGATTGATATGGTTGTTCAATCATATGGTCACCATATTTAAAAGATAACAAAACTGAATCACAGAAAGTAAGGGACATTTTCAAGATTATATTAGTCAGTTACAAGAAGGAGAATTGCTACTCTGTAGCATAAACGTACGGCATTTTGCATAAATTTTAAAGGAAAAAAATCTTAAATGCATTTACTTAATTGAACACAATTAAATATTTATGTATGTATGTAAATACAAGTATGATTTTAGAGCAGAGAAGATGTAGAACCAAATGTGTATAATCAGAATAATAAAATTTCAGTATAATTACATTAAAATATTATTTGATTTTGGTATCTTTGGTGAATTTTTTAAAATTTAATTTTAAATCTAAAATTGGTTATAATTTTAATTAGCAAAAATATCTAAACTTTTAGAATTGTTTATATATACCAACTATCTTTTTAATATTTTATTGGTGCATTATAGTTATACATAATAGTGAGGTTCATTTTGATATATTCATAAATGCATATAACATAATTTGCAACATTTCAATCCCCAGTACTACCCTTTTCTTTTCCCACCTACCTCCTCTGATTCTATCAATCAAGTTCTCCAATTTGCATACTTCTTTGCAAGTTTCTCAATTTCTTGGAAAGTAAACTTTATTTCTAAATAAACTTCTGTTACTTTATAGTAGACTTTAGTATAGTTAATTACAATTATATATTCCTATCAAAGTTGCATTCATTTTGGAAGCATTACCAGAGGAACTAGAAATGTTCATATTATTTATCATTATTAAACTCAATGTTATGAAGACTGTGGACTAAAATAGAATTTTTGGGAGCGGTTCCAAGATGGTGGCCTAGACAGTCTACTTGGTGCTAGGTTTCCTGGGACCAAGGCTGGAAGTGGTGGAGGTGCCGCTTTCCAGCCAGCTTCTTGGCATCATTCAGCGGCTCACCATCACCCGCAGGAGTTTTGCTCGCATGTGTGTGCGCAGGGCCACCGGGAGACAAGGGAAGCCGTAGGCAGCATGACTTCGGCGCCGACCAGCAGAGCGCAGTTGCGGCCAGGTCCTCGGCCCAGGGCTCAGGCCCTCTGGGCCCAAGGCCGGAAGTAGCAGAGGTGCCCTTTTCCAACCAGCTTCTTGGCAGCATTCTGCGGCTCACTATCCCACGCAAGAGTGTCGCTCGCATGTCTGTGTGCAGGACCACGGGGAGGCAGCGGCAGCCGCGGGCAGCATGACTTCGGTGCCCACTGGCAGAGTGCATTTGCGGCGGGGGCTCTGGCCCAGGGCTCCAGCCCGGAGTTTGCTCTGGGCGTGCCGGGCCTGCTTCCACACAGGGCGCCTGGCCCCAGCGCCTACCCAGCCTCGCGAGACCCCTAGCAGTTGCTACTGTGGACGTACCGTCTCCTGAGCGGACCCCCAGCTATTGTTCTTTGTGGACCACCTTCTAACTCAGCAGAACTTCCTATACAGCAGGGGGCACAGGTGAACACCTGGGAGCAAACTTTGGCCACAGCGCAGTGCATGGTGGAACAGCGACTCCGCCAGCGGCTCAGAGTTTCACCCTGCTATGGGACCAGCACTCAGGACACCAGCGGGGAAAGTCCAGCAAACAACGGACAATGCCATCTACTGGAGGTGAAAGGAACCATACCTTTATTTACACTGAGACTTTTTACATTTTTTTATGCTTATTTTTAATTCTATCCTTTACCTTTTTCTCCTAATAGTTCTATTGCTTAATTTTTTTGTTTTATCTCTCTGCTCTCTTCTTCTTTCCCTTCTTTCTTTTTTCTTTCCTCTTTTCTCTCTTGCTCTTCTCCTACCCTCTAATCCCCAACAGTTAGACATCAAATATCTGCTATACAGCAGGATATGGTAGGTTGGGATTTTGGAACTGTATACTATAGTGGTATTATATACTCTTATAAATTCCAAGTGCATATGCTTTATCTGTCTTGCTATTATCTCTCCTCGCCATATTCTTTTCTTCCTCCAAACTGGTCTTCCCCAACTCTATGTTGCTCGCTCTAATAACAGCCAACTCCTCTTGGACTCCATTCTTATGCTCTCTAAGATTTAATAAACATATCCTCACTTCCTACTAACCCAACATTCTGTGCTACACCCCACCCTCAAGTTTCCCTAGCCCACCAAAAAATACTATAGACCCTTGTGCAAATTTATTGCTTACATAATAGATTGTAAAGGAACACATATTTGTTATATATCATAACTAAACTGTAAATGTATTTGGGAGCTGTTAGGAGATACTTGGTTTGAAATTATATATTGCTTGTATTGAGATCAATCAATATTGATCTCCCCTTTAAAGGAGAGGTAACGAAACCCTGCAGGAAAACTTTACCCATATAGGAATGAAAACTGTAACAACTTGGATCAGCAGACCTAGAAGGAGAGACACACAAACATCATGAGAAAGCAAAGGAAGAAAGTTACTCAAACCAACCAAGATATGACACTATTAGAATCCATGGTCTGTACAGCAGGAGGAATGACAGAACAGGAATTCAGGATGTACATAATTAAAATGTTCAGTGACTTAAAGAATGATATAAGAGAGCAAGCCCAGTCAGCAAAAGATCATTTCAATAAAGAGATACAAAGACAAATACAGAAAGTAAAAGATCACTTTGATAAAGAGATACATAGGCAAATACTGGAAGTAAAAGATCACTTCAACAAGGAGACAGAGATTCTGAAAAGGAACCAAACAGAAATCCTTGAAATGAAAGAAACAATAAACCAAATCAAAACTCAATAGAAAGCATCACCAACAGATTAGACCACTTGGAAGACAGAACTTCAGATACTGAAGACAAAATATTTAACCTTGAGAATAGAGTTGACCACACAGTGAAGATGATAAGAAGCCATGAACAGAACACCCAAGAGCTTTGGGACAATATTAAAAGACCAAACTTGAGAATTATTGGGATAGAAGAAGGCATAGAACTCCAAACCAAAGGAATGAGCAACCTATTCAATGAAATAATATCAGAAAACTTTCCAAATATGAAGGATGAATTGGAGAATCAAATTCAAGAGGCTTACAGGACACCAAACGTTCAAAATCACAAAAGACCTACACCAAGGCACATCATAATGAAAATGCCTAACATTCAGAACAAGGAGAGAATCTTAAAAGCCACAAGAGAAAGGAATCAGATTACATATAGGGGGAAGCCAATTAGGATCACTACAGACTTCTCAACCCAGACCTTGAGAGCAAGAAGAGCATGGCAAAATATATACCAAGTACTAAAAGACAGTGGATGCCAACCAAGAATCTTATACCCAGCAAAATTAAGTTTTAGATTTGAAGATGAAATAAAAACCTTCCAAGATAAACAAAAATTAAAAGAATTCACAGCAAGAAAGCCAGCACTACAGAACATTCTTGGTAAAATATCCCATGAGGAGGAAATTAAAAACAATAATGAAAACCTGCAGAGGGAGGAGCTACATTAAAGGCCAAAGGAGAAACCTAGTCAAGTTAAAGACCAAAGAATAAACCAAAATGTCTGGAAATACAAACCATATCTCCATAATAACATTGAATGTCAGTGGCCTAAACTCAGCAATTAAAAGACACAGATTGGCAGATTCGATTTAAAAAAAAGACCCAACAATATGCTGCCTCCAAGAAACTCACCTCATAGAAAGAGATACTCACAGACTGAAGGTAAAGAATGGAAAAAAATTTATCACTCACATAGACTGCGTAAACAAGCAGTCCAGGAAACAATCCTCATTTCAGATAAAGTAGACTTCAAACCAAAGTTAGTGAAAAGGGATAAAGAAGGTCATTTCATACTGCTCAAGGGAATCATACATCAACAAGACATAACAATCTTAAATATCTATGCACCAAACAATGGGGCAGCCATGTTCATCAAAAAAACCCTTCTCAAATTCAAGAACCAAATAGATCCCAACACAATAGTATTGGGTGACTTTACACAACTCTCTTACCACTGGACAGATCTTCTAAACAAAAACTAAACAAAGAATCTACAAGACTTAATAGAATAATCAATGGTCTAGACTTAATGGATATATATAGAATATTCCATCCATCAACAAGCAAATACACATTTTTCTGAGCAGCTCATGAATCCTTCTCCAAAATAGATCATATGCTATGCCATAAAGCAAGTCTCAGCAAATACAAAAAATAGAGATACTACCCTGCATTCTATCTGACCACAATGGATTGAAACTAGAAATTAATGACAGTTTTAAAATAAGAAGCCACTACAACACCTGGAGACTCAATAATTTGCTATTGAACAATGCATGGGTAACAGAAGATATCAGGAAAGAGATAAAAATATTCTTGGAGGTAAATGAGAACTCTGATACAAAATACCAAAATCTCTGGGACACTATGAAGGCAGTGCTAAGAGGAAAGTTCATTGCATTAAGCTCATATATTCAAAGATGTAAAAGTCAACAAATCAATGACTTGACACTACAACTCAAAGCCCTAGAAAAAGAAGAACAAAGCAACACCAAAAGAAGTAGAATACAGGAAATAATTAGAATCAGAGCTGAAATCAACAAAATTGAAACACAAGAAACAATTCAAAAAACTGAAAAAACAAAAAGCTGGTTCTTCGAAAAAATAAACAAAATTGACAAACCCTTAGCCACCCTAACAAAAAGAAGGAGAGAGAAAACCCAAATTACCAAAATTTGTGATGAAAAAGGAAATATCAAAAGAGACCCTGCTGAAATACAGAGGATAATCAGAAACTATTTTGAAAACTTATATTCCAGTAAATTAGAAAACCCTGAAGACACCGACAAATTCCTAGAGACATATGACCTACCCAAACTGAACCAGGAGGACATTCATGACTTAAACAGATCAATTACAGACAAGGAAATAGAAGAAGTCATGAAGAGCCTTCCAATCAAGAAAAGCCCTGGACCAGATGGATTTTCAGCCAAGTTCTACAAGACCTACATAGAAGAACTAACTCCAATACTCCTCAAATTATTCCATGAAATAGAAAGGGAAGGAACCCTTCTAAACTCATTCTATGAGGCTAGTATCACCTTGATTCCAAAACCAGACAGAGACATGTCAAAAAAGGAAAATTTCAGACCAATATCTCTGATGAATATAGATGCAAAAATTCTTAATAAAATTTTGGCAAATTGCATACAAAAGCATATTAAAAAAATAGTGCACCACGATCAAGTGGGGTTCGTTCCAGGGATGCAAGGTTGGTTCAACATATGGAAATCAATACATGTAATCCATCACATCAATAGTCTTAAAAATAAAAATCACATGATTCTATCAATTGATGCAGAGAAAGCATTTGACAAAATACAGCACCCCTTCATGTTCAAAACACTAATGAAACTAGGGATAGTAGGAACATACCTCAACATTGTTAAAGCAACATATTCAAAGCCCAAGGCCAACATCATCCTAAATGGAGAAAAATTAGAAGCATTCCCTCTAAAAACTGGAACAAGACAGGGATGCCCTCTCTCACCACTCTTATTCAATATAGTCCTTGAAACTCTAGCCAGAGCAATCAGACAGACGAAGGAAATCAAAGGGATACGAATAGGGAAAGAAGAATTCAAACTATCGTTATTTGCAGACGACATGATTCTATACTTAGCGGATCCAAAAAGTTCCACCAGAAAACTTCTAGAACTGATAAATGAATTCAGTAAAATTGCAGGATATAAAATCAATATACATAAATCAAATGCATTTCTATGCATCAGCAATGAATCCTCTGAAAAAGAAATTAGAAAAACTACTCCATTCGCAATAGCCTCCAAAAAAATAAAATACTTGGGAATCAATCTAACAAGAGAGGTGAAAGACCTCTACAACGAAAATTACAAGACACTAAAGAAAAACATTGTTGAAGATCTTAGAAGATGGAAAGACCTACCATTTCCTGGATAGGCAGAATCAATATTATTAAAATGGCCATACTACCCAAAGTGCTATACAGATTCAATACAATCCCAGTTAAAATCCCAAAGGCCTTTCTCATAGAAATAGAAAAGGCAATCATGAAATTCTTTTGGAAAAATAAGAGACTAAGAATAGCCAAAGCTTTCCTGAGCAAGAAGAGTGAAGCAGGAGGCATCACAATACCAGACCTTAAACTTTACTACAAAGCAATAGTAACAAAAACGGCATGGTACTGGCACCAAAATAGACATGTAGACCAATGGTACAGAATAGAAGACACAGAGAGTAATGCACATAAATACAGCTATCTCATACTAGACAAAGGTGCCAAAAACATACATTG
>PVHX01007684.1:0-89231 GCA_004024805.1 Geosciurus inauris
CACCTCTTCCTGGCCTCAAGCCTGCCTTTTCCGGATGGGGAGAGGCTATATAACCCTGTGTAACACGAGGCACAGCGCCATTTTCCCGACCTGTTCGAGCCTGGTGACTGGCCGGGAAACTGGTCCGGGAGCGTATTTCCTAGAATAAAAGCCTGTGTTGGTCCTGTTTCACCTCCATCTGGTCGTTCGTCTTACAATGACCACTCTGTGTTTATGATTAAATCATGATGAATTATAATCCCCTTTTCTTTTCTTTTAATCAATGGCTGTAAATCACTATAAATAAAGTGCTGGTCTGAACTTGGACAGACACAGCTGCACCAAAACAAACAAACAAACAAACAAACAAACAAAGATGATGATTTGAGAGCCAGGTGGAAATCAGAAATATATGTTCCACATATTGTTATGAATTTTTTAAAAAAGCAATATGTTTCTATGTAGCCTACACTTACAGATTACTAATCAGAACTGTACTTTAAATTTGGAAAATACTTTCATTATTGATGTTAATCTTTCTGTCATCAATTCTGAAGAGGTATTAGAAATCTTTTTTTTTTTTTTTGGTACTGGGGATTGAACTCAGGGGCACTTGACCACTGAGCCACATCCCCAGCCCTATTTTGTGTTTTCTGTAGAGACAGGGTCTCACTGAGTTGCTTAGCGCCTCACCATTACTGAGGCTGGCTTTGAACTCGCGATTCTCCTGTCCCAGCCTCCCTAAGTGCTGGGATTACAGGCTTGTGCCACCACGCCCGGTGGTATTAGAAATCTTAAAGATCAAGTTCCTCAACAGCATTGTGGCTTTGTAAGAAAAGCAAAATTGTTTTATAATGTTGGAGGTATACAGAAAATATTTTTTGTGTTTCTTTAGGATTTCTGAACAAATTTTGATAAAACTTGGAATCCTGAATTTCTTAACTCAAGCTACCATAACAAAATACCACAGAGTGTCTTAACCAATGGACATGAATTTCTCACAGTTCTGGAGTCTGGAAGTTCAAGATCAAGATGCTAGAAACTTCAGTGTCTGAGGAGGGCTCTCTCCCTGGCTATAGATGGCTGCCTCCCACTATGTCCTCACATGTCACAGGGAGACAATAATCTCTCTAGTGTCTCCTCCAATAGGACATTAATTCCATCATTAAGGTCCTACCCTTGTGACTTCATCCAACCCCAACTAACTCAGGACCCAAATGCCATTGCATTGGGGGTTAGGGCTCAACAAAAAAGTCTTTATTGGGTGGGGTGGGGCAGGGAGCATACCCATTCAGTCCATAACACTGGGCTAGGAGCAAGCCTTAAAAGTTAAGTTATAATTGTTAAGATAGTGGAGAACTCTAGAGAGATTTACCTCACTCTGCAGTTATGTGTTTACATTTCAAGGGGGACACTAATTCTAGGTTATTTGGCCTGGGGAGAGATGTATTTACATTCCAAAAAAGCAGAATGAGAATCTAGGATCCTTGCCACACAGCCTCCAAAGAGCGATTTGTCTCCTTCCCTTCTGGAGAGGGGCTGCTGCCTCCTCTGCGTGTAACCAGCCACAATCCCTCCTCTCCATCCCTGGTAGCAAGAGCATTAGCTGCTTGTGGAGACCTTCCATCTGGCTCTTGCCACATCACCCAGGGGCACAGACGCCAGGCTTATGATATGTTGAAGGTCACTGGTTACAAATCTGCCTCCGATCCAGAACACTTCATATGTACATTTGGGATTGAAATTAATAAAGATGAACATTAAAACCCAAAAATGTTAAGTTAAAAACAACAGAAAGAAACTTATGTATACTGAATGACTAATTATGAGTAGACCACAAAATCTCTCAGTGGAAGAAAAAGTAAAATAGAAATAGATCAAATTATTAACATGATGACATTTGAATGGTGACAAAATGGGTGACTTTCAGTTTTAGTTCCTTCTAAATTTTTTCTTCAAAGAATGTATGGACATATGTTTGATAATGGAAAAAATTAGAATCTTTTTGTTTTTTGTTTTGAGATGGGATCTTGCTGTTACCTAGACCGGTCTCAAACTCCTGGGCTCAAGTGATTCTCCCACCTTAGCCTCCTGAGTAGCTGGGACTACAGATGCATACCACCATGCTCAGTAGAAAATATTTTTTGAGTGAACATCATAATAGAGAATAACTCTCTATATATTAGTTACCTATCATGATATAACAAATTAGGCCAAGACTTAATGATGGTGGAGTCAGGAGTCCTGACTTCCCAATGAGTCTCCAATGACTCTTCCCTGCCCCCATCTAGCAGCACAATAAGTAAATATTATACATTAAACTTGTAAATGTATACTGAATTCATCAATATGCAGAATTGTGCTGTTCTTTTTCATCTTTTGTGTTTCACACAAGATTTCTAGTTTTTCCTGCCTCCTCAAGGCCCCCAACCTTAACCCCACAGCCTAAATGTGCTCACAACAGCTCATGTTTCACAAGCATTGGAGGTTTGTGCTCTGACACTTGATTTTCTTGGCAGCATTTGTTATAATATTTGGAATCAGTCACAGTAGTCACTTGGAAAAGAGGTCCAGAACTTCTTGGCATGGGGTAGGGGAACCTTTGTATTTTCTATTAAAACAAAAGGATAAGAATGTAATAGAAAATCTCATATTTGGAAATATGGAATCTAAGTATGCAAAGGCATGCTCCCCTTTACCTGAGACCTTGCTGACAGCTGGGCTGTCCAGGCCACTTTTTCCATGGACCAAGGCCTCCTGAGTTCTCTGGGACCCCAGGGACTCACAATTCCAGTGTCCTATCTAGTCCTGGCTCTGGTTGACCTGCCCCTGGACTAAATCTTGTGGGCAGGGCAGGGCAGGCCCAAGAAGGAGCTCACCTGCTCTATGACCAGCCCTCAGAGTTGCAACCAGGAAAGCAGGCGTACCTCAGGTCTCAGGACCCAGTGGCCCCTCTCTGGCTGCTTTGAGGCAGGACATCAGACCTAAGTTGTGGAAGTAAAGCAGGGACTGGCCACACCAGCTTTTGAGGATACATATTTGGAGTTCAGCGGATCATGCGTGCCTTGGAGCGCCCAAAAGAAACGTGTGAGTCAATCCTTTCCCAAGGCTTGAAACTCATCAAACTCAAGATCACAAATCCTACATCAGTGGGCTCTTAGTTCTTAATCATTAAGTAAATGTAAAAAACTGCTTCTGTTAAAAATAAGGAATGACCAAAAGCCTGAGAAGGATGTGGTCATCCATGACCCTGGCTGCCTGGAGCAGAGCAGTTTGAGTGGAGAGCTTTGTAGGCTGCAAGGGATGGACAAGGGAGGCAAGAAGCCACGTGGACAAACTGAGGGTGGGCTGTGGCTCTGAACACCACCCACGTCCTGTCCCAGGAGCCATCTGGAGAGGGCTGGCCCCCCCGGCTTCCTCCTTGGATCCTTAGCTCCTCTGCTGGAAAAGATTTTTCACTTGCTCTCTGACTTTGGCAGAAACACCCAGTTGGCCAAGACTGAATCATGTGACTCCCTGGCTACTAAGGAGCGAAGTGGGAGAGTGCCTAGCCTCTTCTAGCCACATACTGGGAGACAAAGCCTGACTCTCACCAAGTAAGGCAAGACTCCCACCAGATAAGAAGAGAGTACCCTTGGTTGAGGAATCTTCAAATGTCAAATATCCATCATAGTGGCCAAGAAATTGTGGTGTTTCAACCATGATTAACCACTATGCATTTGAAACAAATGGTGAAAGAACTCTATGCATATAGACACACCATCTTCCCTGGTATCTTTGGAGCATTGGTTCTAGGACTCTTTGTGGGTACTAAAATCTATATATGTTCAAGTTCATTACAAAGAATGGCATAGCATTTGTATATAACCTACATATATTCCCTCATGTACTTTAAATCATGTCTAGATGATTTACAATACCTAGTATGCTGTAAATAGTTCTTATACTGTTTTATTTAAAGAATAATGACAAGAAAAAAGTTTGTGCATGTTCAGTACACAAGCATTTTTTTTCCTGAATATCTCCCATCCATGATAGGTTGAATCGATGGATGTAGAACCCATAGATATAGAGAGTTGACTTCACACACACGCGCGCGCGCACACACACACACACACACACACACACTCATCATCAAAGATGTTCATAAAACATTTCTTGCTGATTTCCTAATTTTATAAAAACACATATATGTGCACTGGCTAAATTGTAGTAAGCCATTGAAGTTCACTGTTTATATTGTTGTTTTGAGAAATAGCTATTTGAGTTCAGAGAAAGAAGCTGTGTTAGAAATGTAGCTATTCTGTGATTGACTTGATTTTATTCATTTTTGAAAGAAATATCTCTCTTAGTGTCAGTTTTCTAATCTAGAATTTCAAGATGGTGATTTCTATAAGGAAACTTCTTATAGCCGATGGTGGAGAATACACGGTTTAGGAATGACTGACATTTATGTCAGAGCATGGAAATAAGTTCAGTGGGTTCATCTTGGTATTCTCTTCAGGTGTTATTGGGTTGTTCTTCCAGTGTTAGAACATTAGATAAATGAAAACATGGGGCATTCATTTTGGTTTTATATTTATAATCACTCTATTTCAAGTTCTGTGCTAGGAACAGTGGGCAGAAATGAAGGCTACTTGTTCCTGTACCCAGGGCATTTATAGTCTGGTAGAGGAGAGTGTAATAAAGAACTTCTTGGGAGTATGCTGATGCATGTGAGGTCTCAGAACGGTATCTTTCTAAGTATTTTTTAATTTCATCCCAGATTTCTTCTGCTATCCATTAGTCATTTAATAGCATATTATTTAGTCTCCAGGTGTTAGAGTAGCTTCTACTTGTTATTTTATCACTGATTTCTAATTTCATTCCATCAATCCATTTAACAAAATTCAACAATCTTCATTATTTAAAAAAATAAACAATACACTCAACAAAGTAGGAGCAGAAGGGAAATTCTTTAACTTAATAAAGGGCATCTATAAAAACAAACCAAACCCATAGTTATTAATAATGAAAGACTGGATTCATTACCTCTAAAATCAGGAACAAGATGCAGATGTCTCCTCTCACTATTTCTATTGAACATTGTATAGAAGTTCTAACTATGACAATTAGGTAAGGAAAAGGAATAAAAGAAATCAGGATTAGAAGGAAGAAGTAAAACTTTGTCTATTAACACATAACATCATTGCAAGCAGAAAAACAGAGGACTTGAGGGAAAAGGACTACATACTCTGTCCATCGAAGAGTCCTTGGAACAAGCAACTGGCTGTTGAAAAGGTTATTTTGTTGCTGGTATTTTGGATAGCTGCCATTCTGACTGGGGTGAGATGAAATCTGAGGGTAGTTTTGATTTGCATTTCTCTAATGGCTAGAGATGTTGAACATTTCTTCATATATATGTTTATTGATTGTATATCTTCTTCTGACAGGTTTCTATTCAGCTCCTTAGCCCATTTATTGATTGGATTGTTTGTATTTTTGGTGTTAAGTTTTTTGAGTTCTTTATATATCCTGGAGATCAGTGCTCTATCTGATGTGTGTGTGGCAAAAATTTGCTCCCAGAATGTAGGCTCTCTGTTCACCTCGGGGAATGGGTATAGTAAAGATGGTTGATTGAGATCGTCATCACTACCCTTGGTGCATGTATGAAAACACAATTGGTGTGACTTTATCTGGTTTGCAACCAGAGAAATGGAAAAACTGAGCTCTATATATGTGCTATGACTTGAAATGCAATTAAATAAACTAATAAAAAATTTTTTAAAAAAAGGTTATTTTGTAACATTTGTCTAACTTTTTACTTGTTTTAATCTTTGCCTCAAGTGGCAAACTTCATTTTATGTGCCATTTTGTTGCTGTTATTCAAATTTCTTGTAATTTAGTGAGGCAAACAACTTCAGATTTCATTATTGGATTGGATATTTGAGGTAAAATTTCATTTTGTTTATATAGTGTTGACTTTTTTTGTTTGAAATTAAACAGATTGGTAACCTAATTTGTGGCCTCCTGACTTTTAAGGAAACGTGTGTAGCCATTACACACAGCCTAAAGCTGTCAAGAGATTGACTTAACATTTCCTTCATTCCTTAAAATTAAAAACCTACAAAAGTTGGTGTAAATTTGTTTATAAGTTATTTACCTTCAGACCTAAATGGTAATCTGAACCCAAATTTGTATAAAGACTTCAGGTGAAAAGACTTGATTTTTTTTTTGAAAAGAATTGTTTACCAAACACAATTCTAATCTCATGTATTTTTTGTGCACTAGGTGCAGTTGTGTAGCAGTTGAGTAATGCTGGTTAGCTGTTAAGGTGGCATGTTGCAGTGCAGAGTGCTTGGCTGTTTCCTGTTTTCTCCTGATTGCTCCTGTGTAAAGATGCCTTGTCGTGCAGAAACGAATGGCTGTCCAGTTTATTAAAATGCCTGACAACTGCACTTCCAGTTACCCGGGCCTTGCATATAAATAACGGAGCATACAGTGAGCACATCTAGCTGATGATAAATACACCTTTATCCTCCTTTCCCCCCCGCAAAAAATGGTAAATCTGATCATCCTCATGTATGAACTTAAAAATATGGAAAATGTTAAGGAAGCAAATGGTTTGTAACTTTGTAAGTACTTAAAACATGGTATATCTTTTTGCTTATGAATATTATGTACTATAACCATTGTTTCTGTAGTTTAATTAAAATGTTTTCTTAGTGTTAGCTTTTTTCAGAATATGTCTTGGTCTTTTTTCACCCATTTATCTGAAAGACCTATGTAAATGTCATTGGCTGTTTAGTCTGAAGGTGAAATGTTTAGCACCTGCCTTTTCCTACACAAAAAGATGTTGGAAATGCCAGTTGAACACCTAAAACCAATGCTTTTTAAGGTAGCTCTTTGAGGTTTTGATTATCCCATTCCCATAATTTATGCTGTATTAATGAGTAACAATTCAAGTCCTTAATCTTCATACGTGTTTTATTTTCATGATTATGTTGCCCAAAAGTTGTCTAGGTGACACATCACAATCTTAAAGGCCAGCAGATTTGACCATCTTCAAGCCCACTGCATTTTTTATCAAGAAGCTAAAGTAGCCTGATCCTAGTTGCCAGGTTGCTAATGAAATTGACATGGTCCCAGAACAGCTTGTAGGCTTAACTGTCCTTTGCAAAGGAGATGACCAGCATTTCAACAGTATGTCTTCCTGGAAGTGCAGATTCTGCTATATCATCTTTATCTGCATCAAAAGACTACAGAGGAATATGGACACATTTCATATTCCACTTGTAGAGCAAAGCTTCAAGTGACCAGTCAGCACTAGAAAAAAATAAATTGTTTTTAAAGTTTTAAAAAAAATAACATCATGAAGATAAAAAATTCTAATGAAGCCACATACAAAAATTGAGTTAATAAGTGAACTCAACAAAGCCACGAGGCACAAGATCAATACAAAAATAAGTTGTATTTCCATACATTAGCAATGATCAACAAAAATGTAAATTAAGAAAACAATTTCACTTGAATAGCATTAGGAAGAATAAAACTCTTGTAATAGGCTTAGCAAAGTAAGTACAAGATATGTATGGTGAAAACTCCAAAACACTGAAAGAAATGAAAGAAAATTTAAATAAATTGAACAACATCCCATGTTCATGGATCAGAAGACTTAACACTGTTAAAAGGGTATTACTTGCAAATATATCTACAGATTCAACACAATCCTTATCAGAATCTGAGCTGGTTTCTTTGCAGAAATTAATGAGCTGATCCTAAAATTCATATGAAAGCCCAAAGAACTCAGAAAAGCCAAAATCATCAATGAAAGAAGAATAAAATCAGATGACTCACACTTCCCAGTTTCAGAACTTTCTAAAGCTATACTAATGAAGACAATGTGGTACTGAATAGAAATATAGATTAATGGAATGGGGGAAATTTGGGAGAATGTCCTTACACTTATGGTCAATGGATTATCAATATAAGTGTCAAAATAATTTGATGGGGCAAAACAGTCCTTTCCACAAATGAGGCTGTGACGACAGGAATTTTACATGTAAAAGAAAGATGTGGGAACCCTACTTCACACTATATGCAAAAATTAACTCAAAATGGGTTAAAGACCAAATAAAAGAGCTAGAGCTATAAATATTTTAGGAGAAAAACAAAGATGGATCTTCATGATCTTGGATTTGGCAATAGTTTCTTAAATGTGACATCAAAAGCATAAGAAACAACTAAAAAATAGATAAATTGAACTTCATCAAAATTCAATGCTTTTGTGCCTTAAAGAGCGCCATCAAGAAAGTGAAAAGCCAACCCACAGAATGGGAAAAATATTTGCAAATCTAATAAGGAATATGAATCTAGAAGAGAAGATTCTTACCGTTTAATGATAAAAGTCAAACAACCCAATTAAAAGTGGGAAAAGGATCTGAATAGATATTTTTTCAAAGAAGATGATGGTCAAAAAGCATATGAAAAGATACTTGATACTCAATATCATTAGTTATCAAGAAAATGTCAGTCAAAACCATGAGATACCAGTTCCACCCACTATGATGGGAAAAACAAACAATAACAAGTGTTGGTGAGGATATGGTGAAATTGGAGCCCTCTTACACTGTTGGTGAAATGTAAAATGGTGCAGCCACTCTGGAACATTTTGGCAACTCCTCAGTAAGTTAAGAGTTCTTTTACCTAGAAATCTCACTCTTAGATACAAAGCCAAAGGAAATGAAAATATATGTACAAATGAAAACTTTCATGGGAATATTATAGCAGCTTATTTATGGTAGCATTATTCATAGTAGCCAAACTTTTATAGGAATATTATAGCAGCATTATTTATAGTATAACAAGCCACCTGTTCATGAACTCACGAATGGATAAATAAAATGTAGTATATTCATTCATACAGTGGAATATTATTTGGTCATAGAAGTGTACTGATTCACACAACAGATGAAAACATTATGCTAAGTAAAAGAAGCCGGCTACTAAAGACCACATATCATGTGAGTCCGTTTATAAGAATGTACAAAACAGTTGTTATGGCTTGGATCTGGAATGTTGCCTGGAAAGCTCATGTGTTGAAAGCATGATTCCCCAGTGTGGCAAGGTTCAGAGGTGGGGCATTTAGGAAATGAGGGGATTAAGAAGGTATAATCTTATAAGTGGATTAATCTATTTTTTTTAAGTTGTAGGTGGACACAAATATCTTTATTTTATTTATTTATTTTTATGTGGTGCTGAGGATCGAACTCAGTGCCTCACACATGCGAGGCAAGTGCTCTACCACTGAGCTACAACTCCAGCCTTGATTAATCTATTTGAATGGACTACTGGGTAGTAGTGAGGATTAAAGCCCAGATTTTATTTATCTTTAAATAAAATAAAGATATTTGTGTGTACTGGGACTAACTGTAGGCAGGTGGGGTGTGGCTGGAAGAGGTGGGTCACTGGGGGTGTGCCCTGGAAGTTTTTATCTATTCTCTAGCCCTTCCCTTACCCCCTTTCTTCCCACCTACCATAAGCTGAGCAGCTCTCCTCTGCGGTGCCCTTCTGTCATGATGTTGTGCCTTACCTCTGGCCCAGAGCAATGGAGTTGGCCAATTATAGACTGAGACCTCTGAAACTGTGATCCCAAAATAAACTTCTCCTCTAAGTTGTTCTTGTCAAGGATGTTGATTACAGTGATGAAAAGCTCACTAACATAACTGCCAAATCCATATAGACTGAAAAGAGATCTGGGGCTTCAAGGGACAGGGAAAATAAGAAGGTGATGGCTAAATGTATAAGGGATTTTCTTTTCAGAGTCATGAAAATGTTCTAAAATTGATTGTGGTGATGACTGCACAACTGTTTGAATGTACTAAAAATGACAGAATTGAACACTAGAATTATGTCTTTAAAAAGCTGTTAAAAAAACATGGTTATGTGGATAATCCTGCTGATCTGTATTCCCAAGACAGTTCAGGGGAGACATTTAGAATTTTTGCAGAGTCCATCCAGGAACCTGGGTAAAGGTACCATGATAAGGGTTAACTTGCTAATGTAGGATGCCTGTGGGCTGGAAATCCTTCTAAGCTGACAGGATACTTCTACTCTATCCCTTGGACTTTAAGGGGCATGGAGGCTGGACACACTTCCAACTTGGCCACTCTTAAAGGCTGCTTGGAGCCCCTGGGCTTTAATCCTCACCTGTAATGTGAGCTGGGCTCAGTTGCTAAGCTCAAGAACTAAGCAGGGCAGCACAGCTGAGGGACTAGCTCATCTTTCCCCCAGGACGTGTAGTTACAGGGATTCTCAACCCTTCCTGAACTAGGCATGCTGCTAAGAATAGTGAGAATACAGTATGTGTGCCTCTGAAGATCTTCCTGTGGAGTCATGAGTATTTACAGCCTATCCTGGAATAGAGATCTTTAGCCTCCAGTACTGCTTTGAGAGTGCCCTGTAGTCTCTCTTTCCAAAACACGGCCTCAAATTTCCCTATTTCAGGAAAATGTTTGGTTGATTTAACCAAACGGCTCTGGTTGAATTTCTCAAATGACTATATCTGAACTGGTTGATGAACAGATAAGTGGAGTTTGAGAAATATGTCTGTTGGGCTGTGAGGAAGGGCTTTGGCCTGAGTATTTATTTTTTAGCTTATTCATACTTTTGTTGGATAAACTGACATATAGCATGAATATTAGTGATAATTCTTTGGTTGCAAGTGGCAGAAACTGAAAACAAAATCAGGTAGTTGGCATGCTTAGGGAACTAAGGACTCAGTGGTCCCAGGGCATCCTCTCTATGGTTTCTATTTGGCTTGGAATGTTGCCTTCTTTTCCATGGTAGACACTGGCTTTCTGCAAACAGTGAAGGGCATGGCTGCAGAAACTTTTTGGATTTACCTCTCCACGTATTTGACACTTAAGGAACTTCCTCCTGGCTCCCAGTTCAGGGAAAATACCTGAGAAAGGCTCTGATTGATCCATCCTAGGTCAGGTGCTTGCCTCTGAGCCAATTACTGAGCCAAGGAGGCGGGTCAGACCGATAGGCTGAGCTAAAGAGGGCAAATCCTCCAGAGAAGGCGGCACCTTTTTAGAGGAACGAGAACAGAACTGGACAGAGAAACAGTGATGTCAGACGTGTCTGTTACCTGGTGCTTATCGAATTCTTTGCTCCCAAAGCTGTTCGGGATGATAAACTCCTGGCATATCAGACTGAGGATCACAAGTACCATTTGTCACCTGCTTGCCATTCCCTTTGTCATAACAACAACCCCAACTTGCCTGGGGGTCACCCCACTCTTGCTGTCAGTCATGGTGTTTGGATGGGGCCCCTCGCTGGTTCAGACAAGGAACACATAATCCAGATGGGTAGGTCAGCACAGCCTATCACAGCTCCAAGAACCAAGGCTATGGTTCCTGGGAGACTGAGAGCACCTGAGGGCAGGGGCTGTGTTTCTCAGCTCTGGGTCTCCGCCAGCTCTGGCTCACAGACCTGGATGACAAATACCTGGGGACTTTCACCTGATGTACTCATGCACGTGTGGGCTGATTCCAGGAATTTGTGTTTTCAAGAAGCTTCCTTGGGAATATGGATGATGAGGTTTGGGAATCATTGCGTGATCATATTTGCATAGAGTACTGGTATAATGGGAAGGGCTAGAGTTGGCTTTCTGGGTGTGTTTAGCCCACACATCATGGTGCTGCCCTCTGCACATTTTGAGACAGTTCTGCCATTTTTCACTTGGTGACTCTGGCCCTCCTTACTGGTGAGATGGTGCTACTGACGAGAACAAGGCCTCCCACTTCCAGGAGTCGGTAGAATCCCAGAGGGTTGGGACACTTGAGAAGAGAGCCAGCTTGAAAGGGGCTTGCCCAATTAGTTTCAATCAGGCCACCTCAGGATGACTCAGTTAGAATGTCAGAGCCTTCTAAAATTAATCACAGCCACATCTAAAATCACCACCCTGCAAAAAGTCGCCAGCCCCCTCCTCTCTCCATAGAGGGCTTGGGACCTTGGGACTGGGCTGAACCAGCTACATCTTTAGCCTCTCAGACAGTTGTCTGAATTTAGACTTGCTAACTGGCAGTTTTCCTTCTCCTTTAACTTTTTTTTTTTTTTAATTCTTTCTTTCTAACTGCAAGCAATGGCTATTTTTATGACCAGGGGTTTCATTTCTCAAAAGGAGAATGACGGGAGGTAGATATTTTAGTACCATGTCCTGAGCTCTTATTAATAGAATTTGGGTACAGATTTAATACGAAATATTAAAAGTTTTTTTCCCCCAAGATGTATTTTTATTTTTTGGATTAAAAAAGTTGAATATTATCAGCCAGGCACAGTGCCACATGTCTGTAATCCTAACAACCTAGCAGGCTGAGGCAGAAGAATCAAAAGTTCCAGGCCAGCCAGTGCAACTTAGTGAGACTCTCAGCAATTTAGAGAGATTCTGTCTCAAAGTAAAAAATAAAAAGGACTGGGGACATAGCACCCAGTGATAAAGCATCCCTGGGTTCAATTCTCAGTAACAACAACAGCAACAACAAAAAGTTGAATATGATCACTGTACAAAATTAATATTACAAAAAATTCTGCAGAAGAATTCTGGGACTCCCTCATCCAGAGTGAAACACTTGTTGGCATGTTGATGTGTTTCCTCTCAATGCTTTGTTAAAACCCCTAAAATCTTACAGATTTTTAAATATAAAAATGCATAATTTACCATAAATGGAAATAAATAATTAATTCCCAAGAACATTCTTGCCTTCTTTTTGACTAGAAGTTTCCTGAATGGAAGAAATCAGACGTTTGGAATCTCTACATCCATGTTCATTTTCAACTGTCTTTCTCTCTTATAGTCTCATGATTAGATTATAAGTTTAAACCTTCTGGAAGGCAATTTGGATATATGTATAAGAAAATAATCAAACCCATCTACTCTTTGATGCAGCAAATAAAACAAAAGGAATTTATTCTAGAGCATCTCCTTTTTTGGTGCTTTTAGTGTCTCAAATAAACTTCAGGTTGCTCCTTAGGCCAAAAGAAGCACCCTAATAGTTCCATTTATTAAATAGTTAGGTTCAAACAACTTAAATATTTTTGTACTAATGATTTAGTACATTAGTACTTTGTACAAGTACTTAGTGCTTGAAAAAGTAATACAAGTAATTTGAAAAAAATTTCTTTTAAAAATTTCAGGTTTGAGCGACACCAGATAGCAATGTTGGCAACTGGAATGATGGAAGGTGCTTTCACCATTTGGAGGGATGGTGATTTGCAATGTGGATGAGTATTTATTCAAGGTCTATGTGTGGTTTAGCTGTTTGGCTCAGTGTAAATGCTCATCAGAGAGGTTGTGCTGAATAAATGGATGAATGAACAAGTGTAGAAAAGAATGCATTTTTAGGTCTGCTATACTTTCCCTTTTTTCTTCAGAGAGTACATGGCATCTAGCCTTGAAGCTGAGGCTTTGTTTGCATCTGAGGGCAGTCCGGGGTGCTTTGCATGACTGTGAAGTGGAAGGCAAAGAGGACAGGTTCAGGAAATAAACCTTTGCTTTCAAAACCTGGTTTGGAAAAGAATATATATGATTCAGTGGACAAGGGGATAACAGACCTAATTTTAGATTCTCCCTGTCTATCTCAGTGAAATTATCTGCAAAACAGGAACGATAATAGTGTCTGTTCTCATAGTGAGAATGAGTTCAACAGCATCCTGGCATATAATTAGCACTCCATAAATATTAGCTATTAATATTAGTGGTTAATCTTTTAGTGGTTAATCTTTTACTTTCTTGACTCTGAAATGGAAATCACATCATCTAACTCTCAGTAAGAATTAGAGATGAGGCCTATGGGTGGGCAGGACTTCTGCTGCTGCTCACTAGCTAGGCCCATCCTGCCTACTCAGGCCTTAGTCCACAGTTGGAAGGCTCATGGCAGGTCTCTTTCTGCCCTTTTGTCTTCCAGTCCCTGTCTCCTTTACTTTCTCTCCTGCCCTTCCTGTTTTCACACTGAAGAGGAACAGAAAGTGAAAGCAATAAAGGGAGAAAAAATATGTGCCTGCTCTTAGTTCATTTTCTGTTGCTATGTAACAGGCTATCTGAGAAGAAATAGGTGATTTATAAAAGAGAAAATTATTTCTTGCAGCTATGAAGGCTTGGAAGTCCAAGATCAAGGGGCTGCATGGGGCCAGGATCTTCTTGCTGGTAGGGACTTTTTAAAAAAGTCCCAAGGCAGCACAGGGCATCACATGGAGAGGGGGCTGACGGGAGATGGCTAAACTGGCTTTGATAACAGGCTTGTTCTCATGATAACTACATCAATAACCCATTAATTTATTAATCCATAAATGGACCATTAATGAGAGCAGAGCCTCTACAACCCAATCACTTCCATGGTCCCACTTTGAAATTCCACTAACATATAATTTGGGTGATCAAGTTTCAACATGAATTTAGGACAAACACTCAGACCACGGCGAGACTTTTCCTTTAAAGGACAATGTCTATTGAGGCTCAACTCCCCAGAGAATCTGTCACGATCTTAGATTTGGGTTCAGTAAAGGCAACCACTGGGACTTCCTGTGTATTTTGTGTAGTATTCCTTGGACAGTAGGACTTAAGACAGGAACTAGCTTTTATAAGATTCTGGTGCTTGCTACTCTTACTTATTCTAAAGAGGAGGGCTCTGAATGATCCTCTCCTTCCAGCACTCCAGACTTCTTACTCCTGGAAATCCTACCAGCACCCTGGTGCTCCTCAGTGGTGAGAGGATTTTTGGAGGCGTACAGAGATGGTTATTGGGCAAAGCCAGTGACCCATGTTTCCACTTAGCCTGGAGCTGGCTTTATTAGCTAACACCCCTGCCCCTCCCACCCCCACAACGCAAATCAACTCATTCCTTTGGGGAATATTTGAGGTGGACTAAGAGTTCCTATTTTTTCTATCTCTCCTAGATTTGGCAGAATTCCTAGGCGATAAAGTGGTGACTCATTATCATCACCTGCAGTGACCCAGGTACGACTTCAGGCCTTTTAATGTACCCTGTCTGCTGCAGTTTTTTTTTCTTCTGATAAAAAGGAAAAACAAATTTTTATTGCTTTGCTAGAAGTCTGCTGTGGTTTTGATCTGGAATATCTGCCACTGGCCCATGTTTTAAAGGCTTAGTCCCCAGCTTGGTGCTATTGGGAGGTGGTGGAAGCCTTAGGAAGTAGAACCTAATGGGAGGTTTTAGGTCACTGGGGCCTGCCCTTGAAGGAGCCTAAAGAATTTCAGTCTCTTCTCTCTTTTTTACTTCCCAGCTGCCACCAGGAGAGTAGCTCTCTGCCATGATGTGCTGCTTTACCACAGGCCCAAAGTAATGAGGCCAACTAACCACATACTGAAACCTCCAAGACTATGAGTCAGCATAAACCTTTTCTCTTTTTAAGTTGATCTTGGGTATTTGGTTAAGAAACAAAATGCTGACTGACATATTATCCCATATAATGACAAATCCAGTAATACAGAGTATATCATTTATCTCATTTTGAAGATGAGGACACTGAGACTTAAAATTTGTCCAGGATCATACAGGTAGCAAAGCTAATATTAACCATAGTTTGTCTTGGGTAAAGATTAATATTATGTGATATATGAATATTAATTGAAGGATTTGTAATTGTAAAAGATTGGAAATCAGGCCAGGTGCGGTGGCACACGCCTGTAATCCCAGCACTTTGGGAGGCTGAGACAGGAGAATCAAGAGTTCAAAGCCAACCTCAGCAATGGCGAGGTGCTAAGCAACTCAGTGAGACCCTGTCTCTAAATAAAAAACACAAAATAGGGCTGGGGATGTGGCTCAGTGGTCGAGTATCCATGAGTTCAGTCCCCAGCACCAAAATAAATAAATAAATAAATAAATACATAAATAAAAAATTGAAAATTAGCCTTGATTTCCAACAATAGGGTATTGATTAAATAACATGTAACATAGCCAGGCAATATAATATTATACAATAATTAACAATTAAGTTGCAGTATTTATTGACATGGAGATATTTACACATTATACACTTTTTTGAAAGATAGATATGTATTTATTCACAGTATAGACACATATGTTCAGTTCAAAGTGAGAATATATTCTAAATTTCCATTAATTTAGTTTTTCTAAACTATTTAGTTTTCATCTATAGTTCTGGTTTTTCCTGTAATAACCATGTTATCTCATTTCATATGCCATTTACTTTCTTTTAATGAAAATGATGACATTCATTTTCATGAATATATTTGAAATTCATAAACTTTCTGAGTCATTTAATCAAGAAGATGTTATAGAAGACAGATTATACATATTATGCATATAATGCACATATGTAAATGCACACATATAAATATATATGCATGAAACAAAATATTCTCATTAAAATATATGAATTTCCCAGTGCCTCTTAAAGAGTAATAGTATATATAATGTAATTCCATTTTCTTTTCTTTTTTTCTTGCTACCAGGGATTGAATCCAGGTGTGCTTAACCACTGAGTAACATCCCCAGTCCTTCTTATATTCTATTTAGATTTAGTCTCACTGAGTTGCTTAAGGCCTTGCTAAATTGCTAAGGCTGGCTTTGAACTCAAGATCCTCCTCCTTCAGCCTCCTGAGCCTTTGGGATTACAGGCATGTGCCACAGCATCCAGCTCCATTTTCAAAAGTTAAAACAAAAGGTTGAGGCCTTATGAATATTGTTAGGAAAAAATGCATGTATGCACAGAAAAATGTCTAGAAAGATACATGCCAAAATGTTAATACTGAACCTCTGAAAGGTGAGATTATGAATGATGTTTACTCCCTTCTTCATCCATCATCTGTGCTAATTTTTCAACATTATCCACGTATTATTTATTTTAAAAAGACAGGGGTGTAGGGTATTGGTCTATGAAAAGGAGATTCTGTGTTTGAATGCCATTCTGTCTCGATTCTGTGATCTTGGGCAAATATCATTCCTTTTGATCTTGGCATCATTATCTGTAATACAAGGGATTGCATAGTAGACAGGAAGTTGCACAAAGGCTGGGACCGTGTCTATTTTGTTCTAGTATAGTCTGTAACATAACATGTATTCAGTGTCTAGCAAATAATGACTGAATGGATGAATGAATGAAATTAGAGGTGGTGATGGGTAGGAGGTTTTCAGAAACATGGTATGAAGCAATGATCCTTAAAGGTATTCCAGGGGCACAAGATCTGGAATTTGTGGGGTCTTTTCTGGACACCATGAGATAATTATAAAATTGATCTTTATATTCAATTCTCTACCATGGGATGGTTGTTCAGAGCTGTGGGCTTACTGTTGAATAAATTCAGGTTGCAGTTCCAATGCTTTCTTTGACACCTGTGCAATGTTTAGCACATTATGTAGTTTTTTTCTTTTTTTTTTTAAATATTTTTTTAGTTGTGGATGGACACAATGTTTTTATTTTATTGCTTTGTATGTGGTGCTGAGGATCGAACCCAGGGCCTCATGCATGCGAGGCAAGCGCTCTACCGCTGAGCTACGATCCCAGCCCTGTAGTTTTTTTCTTTAAGCTTGTTTTCTCATTTGTAAATGGGAGTGTTAGTTATAATACCAGGCTCTTAGATATGAACATTTAAACAATCTCATTGGAAATTAGTTCAAAATAGTAACCTGAACTTCAGCTTCTTTTTCTTACCTCCAAATCTTTGGAAATACTAGAAAAGATAGAATTATCTATCTATCTATCTATCTATCTATCTATCTATCTATCTACCTACCTACCTACCTACCTATCTATCAATCAATCATCATCATGTTCCATAAACATATTGGAGAAAAGAAAAGGTAACCTCTGGGGATTTGAAGTTGGGAAGGATTTTTAAAAGGAGAAAGTTGGTGGAGCTGTAGGGAAGAAAAAACCACTTCCCAAAACCTGTATGGGGGAGACCTAATGTAACAGGTGGGAGTGGCTTTGAAGATGGAAGATGGTGTGTGTGTGTGTGTGTGTGTGTGTGTGTGTGTTTAATTGTCAGGGTAATAGATTATAATTGTGTGTGTGTGTGTAATTGTCAGGGTAATAGATTGTAATTGTCGGGGTAATAGGTTTCAGCAAAAATGATAGCCAACCAGCTACCTATTCCACCTTCCCCACTTTCCTCGCATAGCCAAACTGTAGGCAGCAGAGCTCTCTGCCTGTGCATGTGTTCTTAGTCTGGAGAGGAAGACAACAGCCAGGAAGAAAGGGCATTGGATGCGGCTCCCCTTGTGCATCAGCTTTTCCCTCCTCACTTTAATCTCTTCTACACAGTGACAGGAGGCAATTTGTTACCCAATTTGTAGATTGGGTAACAAAGAATCTCAAATACAAGATGAGTGCTCACCAAGAGTTGTGAAATGTTGAAAAAAATCACTCTCATGAGGGAAGCACAGATCACAATAAACAAGAACTGGCCAAGTAGATACATCCAGTACTTAGAAGCAGCATAGGTTCCCTTGAAGCATTATTAGAAGGATATACACCAAAATGTTAATTCTGGACCTTGGCAAGGTGGGATTATAGGTGACTTTTACTCTCTTCTTCATTGTGCATCTGTATTTTCTAAATTTTCAACAGCGTGCATTATTATTTGAGTCTGACATCTTAGAAATAAAAAAAAATTGACTTCCTAGTATACTCAAAAGGGATTTTTGAGTATTAAAAGACCGGACACAAATGAATAATAGCATATTAGTGAATGGAAAAATACATTGAGGACTTCAAAAATTGCAAAAAGAAGAAGAGATAATTTAAGATAAAAGTTAAATCTGATTAGATCTGAAAATTCATTATCTATCAAATGGGCTGGGTGTGGTGGTTCATGCCTATAATCCCAGCAACATGGGAGACTGAGGCAGGGAGATCACAAGTTCAAAGCCAGCCTCAGCAAAAGCAAGGTGCTAAGCAACTCAGTGAGACTCTGTCTCTAAATAAAATACAAAATAGGGCTGGGGATGTGGCTCAGTGGTCGAGTACCCCTAAATTCAATCTTCAGTACCTCTCCCACCCAAATAATCTATCAAATGGAATTCCATAAAGTAGCAATACAGAGGATGGAAGTGAAGAATACTAAGATAAACATAGAAAGACATTTCTTTAGTCTAAAGTCCTCACAATTAAAGGGTCCACCAATGACAAACAACATAAAATACAATGACTAGACAGACCATGGCAAAATGTAGAACATGAAGGATTGAGGGAAGGAAAAATGATTACTCATAAGAGAAAGCAGATTAACATTAGATTCAACTATAGCACTGCATGCTGGTAAACCCTCTGAGATCCAAGGGAAGTATCTTTAGAGACCCAATGAACAATTATTTGAATCAGCCAACCTCTCATTCAAGTGTGAGGGCAAAATATATAAAGATGATTTTACATATCCAAGGATGAAAAAATGAATTTCCTTGATCTTACTTGAGAGAGGATGTATGCCAACACAATGAAAAAAAGTCCAAGAGAAAGTTGCAGGATTCAAGAAGTGGTGGTCAACAAAGAAGTCTGTAGAATTTTCTTTTCTTTTTTTTGGTACTGGAGATTGAACTCAGGGGCACCCAACCACTGAGCCACATCCCCAGCCCTATTTTGTGTTTTATGTAGAGACAGGGTCTCACTTAGTTGCTTAGCACCTCGCCCTTGCTGAGGCTGGCTTTGAACTCGCAATTCTCCTGTCTCAGCCTCCCTAAGTGCTGGAATTACAGACTTGCACCACTGCACTTGGCTTGTAGAATTTTCTAAGTCTAAATAAGTGTTATTTGAAAAAAAAAAATGAACTGAAATCCCAAATGGTATTGACATTGTAGGTGGGGAGGAGAAGGAGAAGGAGGTGTAAGTGGGCCAAGGCTTTTATTTTGTTGACTGGATAATGACAAGAATCATATACTTTGAAATTTTTTTATTTGTTCTTTTTAGTTATACATAGCAGTAGAATGTATTTTGACATATCATACATGCATGGAGTATAACTTCCTATTTTTGTGGTTGTACATGATGTGGAGTTACATTGGCAGTGTATTTATATAAGAACATAGGAAAGTTATGTCCTATTTATTCTGTCTTTCCTATTCCCATCCCCCCTCCCTTCCCTTCATTCCCCTTTGTCTAATCCAGTGAACTTCTATTCTTCTCCCATCCCCGCTAACTTCGAATTAGCATTTACATATTGGAGAGAACATCTGGCCTTTGCCTTTTTGGGACTGGCTTATTTCACTTAGCATGATACTCTCCAGTTCCATCCATTTACCGGCAAATGCCATCATTTCATTCTTCTTTATGGCTGAGTAATATTCCATTGAGTATATGTACCACATTTGTTTTTATCCATTCATCTGTTGGTTGGTTTTATAGCTTAGCTATTTTGAATTGAGCTGCTATGAATATTGATGTGGCTGCATCACTAGAGTATGCTAATTTTAAGTCCTTTGGGTATATGTCAAATAGTAGGATAACTGGGTCAAATGGTGGTTCCATTCCAACTTTTCTGAGGAATCTCCCTATAGCTTACCAGATTGGTTGCACCAACTTGCAGTCCCACCAGCAATGTATGAGTGTACCTTTTCCCCCATATCCTCACCAACATTTACTGTTACTTGTATTTTTTAAAAATTTTTTTTAGTTGTAGATGGACACAATGTCTTTATTTTATTGCTTTGTATGTGGTGCTGAGGATCAAACCCAGGGCCTCATGCATGCAAGGCAAGCGCTCTACCGCTGAGCTACAATCCCAGCCCCACATTTATTGTTACTTGTATTCTTGATAATTGCCATTCTGACTGGAGTGAGATGAAATCTCAGTATAGTTTTAATTTGCATTTCTCTAATTGCTAGAGATGTTGAACATTTTTTTCCTATGTTTTTTGACTATTTGCATTTCTTTGTGAAGTGTCTGTTCATTTCCTTTGCTCATTTATTGATCGGGTTATTTGTAGGGTTTTTTTTTGTGTGTGTTAAGATTTTTGAGTTCTTTATGTATCCTGGAGATTAATGAAGAGGCATATACTTATGTAGGCTATAAGGGAAAACAAAATAATGATCTAATATTGGGGTTAAAGTTTAAAGGCAAGCATTTGAACATCAGAAATTAAACCAAGAGAACTCAATCAATTGGCAAAAAGGAAAAAGTAGGGGAAATAGAATACATGGTAGATATAAAATACAAAATAAGATGGCAGTAACATGTCTCGCCACATCAGTAAATCACAATAAATGTAGATAGATTTAATTGTTCCATGAAAAAACCCCAGCAAATCAGGAAGAAAAGTAATCTTCGAATTGTAACTACATGCTGTTTCTGAGAAAGCTAAGGCAAAATGATAGAGAAATTTAAAATGAAAGGATGTAAAAAGGTATACAAAATATATGCTAAATAAAAGGCAAGAATTCTAATATATTTATGTCAGATAAATGGAATTCAAGATAAAAAAAACATTAAAGGGGGTAAAGAAAAATATTTCATAATGATATAACAGTTATGAACTTTCATTGACCTAATAGCCTAACATCAAAATAATGTATTAAAAAGAAAATGCACATTAAAAAAGGAATTTTAAATTTTAATTTAAAAAATGCACATTAAAAACTTTCATTGACCTAACATCAAAATAATGTATTAAAAAGAAAATGCATATTAAAAAAGGAAACCATAACCAAATACTATTTGTTTAATGAATGTAATTTGTGTTAATAGATTTACAGTTTAAAATTATAGGCTCTTTCTCATAGATTACTAAAAGGCATTTGATAAAATTCATTGTCCATTATTTAAAAAATAACTGTAGTTTGGCTCTTAACATGATAAAATATATACATACTACAACCCTAAAGGGGAAACCATAGAATATTCCTGTTAAAGTCAGAAAAAAGAGAATTTGTCCCATTTAAGATTGTTCTGGATATATCAGCTAATATCATTGGACTGGAGAATGAAACAAGAACTCTAGAAATTGGACAGAAATAGTATTATTATTTGAAAATATTATGATTGATACTGGGAAAACTCAGGATTGTAAGATATAACAAGTGATGTGAGCACCCAGGCAGTTTGGCCCTCTGTACCTATGGGTTCCACATCTGGAATACTGGAGAGCTATGAATTGAAAAACAAATTGCATCTGTACTGAACATATACAGAACTTTTTTCTCTTCTCATTATTCCCTAGCCAATACAGTATAACAATTATTTATAAAGCATGCACATTGTATTAGGTATTATAAGTAATCTAGAGATGATTTAAGGTATACAGGAGAATATGCATAGATTATGTGCAAATACAATGCCATTTTTTATAAGGAACTTGAGCATTCACAGATTTTGGTATTAGAGGAGTGTCCTGGAACAAATCCCCAATGAATATTAATGGACAACTGTATATAAAAATATGTAGGGGGGCTGGGGTTATGGCGCAGTGGTAGCGTGCTCGCCTAGCACACGTGAGGCACTGGGTTCTATCTTCAGCACCACATAAAAATAAAATAAAGATATTCTGTCACCTACAACTAAAAAATAAATATTTAAAAAAATATGTAGGAATCCATAACCTACACATATACAAATAAGAATGATAAAATACAGTGAAAAATGACTCTATTTATAATAGTAATAAAAGAGATGAAATACTGAGGATAAACTTTAAGATGTGTAAAGTGTATGAGAAAAATCTTAAAATGCCAGCGAAGGACACAAAAGAAGATAAACAAATGGAAAGGTGAACCATGGTCTTGGCAAGGATGTTTGTTCTTCTCAGTCTCTGCTGTGGGCACAGTCCTGAGACACCACCAGCTGTCTTCTCAGTCTAATCGCTCTGCCTTTTCTTACTGACAAGACCTAATGTGTCCAGGATGACAGTGTGTTCAGTTACGATTGATGCCCAGACTCCCTGGCAGCTAGGGGCAGCCAGAGGTCCTAGTTTTGACATGGTTGGGTGAAGAGAGTTTTTTTTTTTAATGTTTATTTTTTAGTTGTAGGTCACAGAATATTTTTATTTTTTTATTTTTATGTGGGGCTGAGGATCGAATCCAGTGCCTTATGCGTGCTAGGCGAGCACGCTACCACTGCGCCATAATCCCAGCCCCGGGTGAAGAGAGTTTTTCATGTGGTGCACACCTGGTAGGCATCTGTCTTTTTTTTTTTCTTTTTTTCTCCATTTTCTTGTTTTGTTGCTTGGAGTGAAGAAACAAGGCCTGAAGTTTGAACAGTCCTCCTGAGACCTCGAGGATGAATCCAAATACTAAGGATAGCAGAGCCTGGATTCTTGATGACTTCCTCTGTGTTGCTTACCAGAGGAAAGCTAACTTTCCTTTGTGTGAAGCCGTTGTGGTTAAGTGTCTGTTACATGCAATCAAGGGAAATAGTGAATGATACAGAACTCAATCAAAATGCCAAAAGCATGGCTGGGAGTATAGTTGCCTCTTAAGAATGTACTTAGTATATACTTAACATGTGTGACTCTGGATCCAATTCCCAGCAACCCCCCCAACCCCAACAAAAGTCAAAGGAACACATCCTTTTGAGAATTAGACAAGATAATTCTAAAGTTCACAAGGAAAATTTCACAAATATGAATAGATAGAAAAAGTCTGGAAAAGAATAACAATGGGGAAATAATCCTTCTAGTTATTAAAATGCATTGTAAAGCCACAGTAATTATAATAATGTGGTGTTTCCACATAATGGAGAGTCCAGAAACAGACCCAAATGCACATGGAAATTTTTCCTATGCTAAGAGTGGTCCTTTATACCAGTGAAGAGAATATAGACTGTCTAATAACAGATTTGATAACTGGGCAGCCTTCCAGAAAAAGTGAGGCTGGACCCTTATTGCCTACATTAAAGTAAATTTGAAATAGATCCAACATTCAATTTAAAAATAAAAACATATGGATGCTGTGAGAATACTTTTATTTTTTATTTTTATTTTTTAATTTTTTGGTACTGGGGATTGAACTCAGGGTCACTCAACCACTGAGCCATATCCCCAGCCCTATTTTGTGTTTTATATAGAGAAAGGGTCTCACTGAGTTGCTTAGCACCTCACTGTTGCTGAGGCTGGCTTTGAACTCGCAATTCTCCTGTCTCAGCCTCCCAAAGTGCTGGGATTACAAGTGTGAGCCACCGTGCTCGGCTATGAGAATACTTTTATAATCTTTAATCAAGTAAGGCCTTTTCAGTGTGACATAAAACTGCAAGCTGTAAAAGAAAAGATTACTAATTTAACCACATAAAAATAAAAACAAATTTTATATTAGTTATCTATTGCTACGTAAAAATTTGTCCTAAAGTTCTGTGGCATCAAACAATGATGACATCCATTATGCCTCAAACATTCTAGGGACTGGAAATTCAGACTGGCATGAGAGCGGTGGCTTATGACCCTCCAGTACCTGGGGCCTCAGTCAGAATATCTTAAGAGGGGTCTGGGGTCCTCTGACGATTCATTCATGTCTGGAAGTTGATTTGGGTCCCTGGTTGGGAACCTAGCTGTACTGTCAACCAGAACATTCACATGTGACCTCTCTCTGTGATGTGTGGCCTAGGTCCAAGGAAAGCTGTCCTGAGAGAGAAATCCAGGCAAAACTGGATTGATATTTATAATCCAGATTTGGAAGCATCACTTCTATTTGTTGAAAAGATGCCCAACTTTGGTTATGATAAAGGAAAAACAAAACAATGAAGAACTCTACAAAATACTAACAAATAGCTTTCAACAACACTCTAAAAGGATTATATAGCATGACCAACTAGTATTTATCTCTGGAGTATAAGAATGGCTCCAAATATGAAAATCAACACAATATGCCACATTAACAGAAGGTAGCAAGGGTGTTAAATTTTGTTAAGGGCATTTTAGGCATCAGTTGATATGATCATGTTGCTTTCCCTTACTTCTGTTAATGTGGAATATTATTCAGCCTTAAAAAAGAAATTCTGACAAATGCTTCAACATGGGGGAGACATTATTGTATAACCTTGAGGACATTATACTAAGTAATCAGCCAGTCATAAAAGGACAAATGCTGTATACTCCAGCATTTGTATTTTGTATGTACAATAGTTAAATTTATAGAGACAGTAGAATAGTGGTTGAGAGGGGCTTGGAGGAGGAGGAAATAGGAAATAGTTTAATGAGGATAGAGTTTCAGTTCTGCAAAAGAAAAAGAAGTTTAGAGATTGGCGAACAACAATGTGAATGTACTTAAGATTACTGAACTGTACACTTAAAATGGTTATGATTGCAAATTCTATGTTACATATAATCTGCCACTACCAAAGTAAAAATCAAAAACCTACCATGAAAAACATGTAAAAATAGACTACCATAAAATATAATACCTACTGTATTGACAATGATCAATGCATTTACTGGAGCAAAACAAAAATATTGCATTTGGGTAACGATCATTCACAATGCTCACAGACACTCATACAATTGGTGCAGCCTTCATGGAGAAGAGTTTGGCAACATCTTTCAAAGTTTATTTTCCTCCACATACACTGATAAGCATGAAAAATGACATGTGGTCAAGGACATGCATTGCAGTATTGTTGTAATAAGAAACCCTGGAAACTGCATCAGGGTCCATTGACAGTGTTAAGAAGTGTGGTGTACTCTTACGATGAACTACTGTGCAGCTGTAAAAAAGATCAGAAAGCCTTATGTGTACTATATAAATGTATATCTAAAACTCAACAAGACATATTGTTAAGTAAAAACCCAAACAAGCAATGTGCACAACAGTGTGGTAATATTACATGTGGTGGTTTAAATATATAGCCACAAACTCTTCACTTCTTTTCTCATTGAGGAATAAAGTCTATGCCTTACCCTTGAAACTGGGCAGAGCTCAGTGACCATCTTGAACATAGGGACTAAGTGACTATGGGATTCTGAAGCTTTTGTCCAGCTTCCTGCAACATTGCTTTGGGAGACTTGAGGCTTCCATGCCATGAGGAAGCCCAGGCCACCTAGGAAGACCACATGTGGGACATCTGGTCAAGAGTCCCAACTGAGCACAACATTTAAGTCATCCCAGTACAGGGTCCGCACATAGGATTCCATCTCCAGGCATTGGGAATCTCCACAGTTTAGATACCAGATGTAGTTGGAGCAGAAGTAAACCATCTCCCAGAACCCTAAAAAATTTCTTATCCAGAATCTGGGGCCTTACGTAAGTCAGGATTCGGTTGCTGTGTCAAAATACTTGAGGTAAACAACTTATAAGGAAGAAATACTCATTTTGACTTACGGTTTCAGAGGCTTTAGGCCATAGTTACTTGGTCCTGTTGCTTTGGGGCCTGTGTCAGGGTGAAAGTGTGAGGTGGAGGAACCTGTTTACTTCATGGCAAACAGGAAGGAGGGAGGGAGGGAAGGAGAGAGAGAGAGAGAAGAGAGAAAGAAAGAGAGAGGCAAAGGTGCCAGGGCCCCAATAACCCCTTCAAGGTTGTGCCACCGATGACTGATTTCCTTCCTTCTGCTAGGCCCCACCTTCTAAAGGTTCCGCCACCTCCCAATAGCACAACATGCTGGGGACCAAACCTTCAACACATGGGTCTTTGGGGACGCTTCCATACTATAGCAATCTTAAATCTTAAATCTTAAATCAATCCATACTATAGCAAAAAATAGCAATGGTTGCTATTTTTTGCCACTAAGTTTGGAGAGTTTTATTACCAAACAATAGGAGTGGGAGAGCACACATAGGAAAGTGTTTGAACATGCAAGTCATTATCCCCAGAAGCACGAGAAACTGGTCACAGTGACTACTCCTGGGGAGAGGAACTGGGTGATTGGAGAATGAGAAGGAAAGCCTGTCCTTCTACTGGACACCCTTTGGTAGGTCTTAAAATATACATTTCTTTACAAAAAAATAATAGACATAGGGAAGGAAGAGACAAAATTGTTCATATTAGTAGATAATACAACCTCTATATAGAACCCAAGAGAATTATTCGATAAATTCAGATTAATAAGAGAATTCAGCATGCTATCATATCACAGTAGCATAAAGCTAACCAAGGCCTTTCCTATGTTTCAGTAGTAATGGAGCTGGAAATTCCATTACCACCACCACCACCACCACCATACCATGGTTTATATGTTTACATCAGTAATTTATTTTATAAGCTGGCTGTCTTTAAAATTAAGCTTTTCAGAAAGCCATCTTGAATCCCCTGACATCCCTTGACATCTTTCTCTGCAGTGAACGGAGGAAATGGAAGGGCTCAACCCAGTTCATTCCCAGGGAGGATGGATGGGGTCCAGGGAGGTGCAGAGAGGAGGCGAGACGTAGGGGGTGACATTGGTCCTTCTTCAGTGTCCTTTGCCCTTGAAGAAGTGTTGCTGTCTTAGGCTCTATCGTCAAAACAGAGGAGCAGTTGACCAGCAGTGAGAGGTCTGAGAGGACAGGGGAGGAAAGCAATGAGGTTAAACAGTGACTGAGGGTGTGCAGAGATGGTGGGGAATGTGGTTTTGGGTCAGCGTCTTTCAAGGCCTCTGCCTTCCTGGTGGCTGGAGCTCTCCCGGAGATGGGGCATGTGGAATTGGATGGCTGAGCACAAGGCAAAGTCCAAGGAACAGAGGCTGCCTCTCAACAGAAGGGTTAATGCCTAAGCCAGTGGTTCTGAACCTTTGGTACCCCAAGGGACACTAGGTGGAGGTGTGACAAAAATGCAGATGCTGGGGTGGCTGAGGCTCTCTGAAGCATGTGAGCAGACTGGGGAAGAAGCCAACCGTGAGAAAGGCAGAGAGATGGGACAAGCCTGGGGTGTGATGTTGGGCTGAGCTAAGGAATCAACATGCCTAAGAGTCTGTTCCTCATCTAGGTGTCCCATTGTGGTTGATGATGAATGTCCTTATGGTTTGTTTTAAAAGATGTTCTTCAACTGTCGGTACTGCTTCCTGATTTGGCTCAGACAGTAATCAATAATATGAGTCCTTTGCCCAAGAACCTGGAAGAGTGACCTTCTGTGAAATGTGCTAGCATAGGTGAGGCCACTATCTATAGCTGTGGCTGTGCAAGGCAGGCTGTGTCTACAGCTGCCTGTGTGTTGCAGTTGCTCCTTGGGGCAGGGGCCTACAAATGATATCCGTGCAGAAAGCTGATATGGAGATACTTTAGGCACTGAGGTTTGGTCACCGGGCTGTTAGCAGATGCATTTGCACACTCTGCCCATCTGAAGCAGTGCCATGGAACTCTGCAGAAGAAAGAATGGGTTGCAAAAGGACAGCTGGAGATGTGGAATCAGCCAGTGAGGTTCTAGCACCAGCCTCAGGTCAGAACTTGCCCCTGGTTTGCTTTCCTGGTCCTTATGGCAGAGCCATCCTGAGAGGGAAATCAGTATGATAAAACTGGTGGACAAGGGCCATTGAGTTTGACCAACCATTTCCTTTGTACTGAGTCAGACTTGCCCAGAACTTCTGAGTGGTCTCTGGCCTTCCTATGCGATGCCCTCCAGGAGAAGTCATGGCAGCTGCAGACAGTGAACCAGGCCCTTGGCAGCTTGTTCACTGTCATGTCGTGTCTTGTGTTTAGCTGGTGCATGTGTCCATATTGGGGACAGTGGGCCTGTCCTCTGGGCCTGGCTGCCATCAGGGGCCCTCTGAACTGCCTGTCTGAGCACATCTACACAGTATGTCTTCCTGCTGCTATGGGTGGGTCCATCTCTTTCTGCTCTCCTGGGCAGCTTGCTTTTGGCTGGGGCCTCAGCTCTGCAGGGCTCTGCACTGAAGGGTGGTGGTGGTTTGGCCCCTGAAATGGAGGAAAGGTACCTCATCAACCTATCTCCTGTCTTTCCAGAGGGAGGGCAGCTTTAGCTCACTGCTGCAGGAGGAGATGTTGAGTGTATCAGGGTCTTCCAAGGCTGAAGGGAAACTGGTCATGAGCCTCACTCCAAATTAGACCTTACTGGTGACCTCAGCATCCAGGGCCATGCAGGCCTGAGGCTCTCAGGTGATGATCTAGCTTTTGGATCAGGAGTGATTCTAGGCTGCTCCCTTGGTTCATCTTGAGAGTTAATCATACCTCCACCCCTGCAGTTAATATCTCCCCTCAATCCTCTCTATCTTGCACTCTGTTTTAATCTGTTTTCTGCTGCTATAACAGAATGCCACAGACTGGATAATTTACAAAGAAAAAAAAGTCAGTCTAGGCAATTTAGTGAAACCCTTAGCAATTTAATGAGATCTTGTCTCAAAATAAAAAATAAAAATGACTAAATGACTTGGAATGAAGTGGTAAACTGTCCCTGAGTTCAATTTCCAGCACACAAAAAAAAGAGAAGGGAGGGGGAGAGAGAGAGAGAGAGAGAGAGAGAGAGAGAGAGAGAGAGAGAGAGAGAGAGAGAGAGAGAGAGAGAGAGAGAGAAAGAAAGAAGAAGAAGAAAGAGAAGGAGGAGGAGGAGGAGGAAAAGGAAGAGAAAGGAAGAGATAAATTTAGTTATCTCATGGTTCTCGTGTTGAGATATCCAAGGACATAGTGGAGGCATCTGGTGAGAGCCTTTGTGCTACCTCCTAACCTGGCAGAGAGGACAAGATAGGGTGCTACGGGGAGTTTAGGCCTCTCTTCTTCCTCTTAGAAAACCACTAATGCCAACATGAGGGACCCACCTTAAGGATCTCATTTAGTCCTAATTACCTCCCTAGGGCCCCATCTCCAAATACCATCAACATATAACTTTGAAGATTAAGCTTCTTATATATGAACTTTCAGGGTACGTGTTCAAATCATAGCATCCCCTCCCACACAGTCTGAGCAACATCTCCCTCCATGGGTTCTAACACTGCCCTGGAGCTCCTGTTCTATTGCCGAGATGTGCCTACATCATTAACCTCATTAACCTTTGTGTAGACCTCCAATCCTCCCTTCCCCCAACTAGTGGAAATGGACACTAGACCTCACTGGTTCCCTTGAGTACCTTGGTCACCCTCTGTCTGTCCCATCCTGGGAATGCAGATGCTTTGGTCTGCAGATGTTTACTGCACTCATGGCTCCTTTGTGGCCCCCACTCTGTTTTCCTCATTAACTTTCCACATTCTCATCCTTTGTGGTTCACCATACCCCAGGATACCAACCCCTCTCCATCTTCCCCACCTTCCAGTCCAGGTACTTCTCTGATCACCAATGCCTGGCCCTTCCCATTTCAACTCAGGTCAGCATCCAGAGCTCACATGGCCATGACTTACACGGCCTGCTTGACACCCATAATTCCTTGGCTTCCCACCTTCTATGATGGACGCCACCTGCCACTGGCCTGGTGCTTGTCTGGTTGGGCACTGCCTTGAATGCCAGTGTGGAACCCTTTCGTGTCATCTGGGTCATGCAGGCCTAGGGCTCTCAGATGCTGCCAATACTGCTGGCCTGGCTTTTGAACCAGAAGTGATTCTAGGCTGCCCCTGGCTCATCCTGGGAGTTAGGATGCATGAGGAGGGGGTACATGCATCCATGCATCCACCCACCCATCCGTCTATCCGAGTGATTCACCCAAATCAATGCCTACCCTTCTCTGCCTCAGACTCCCACAAGGAGCAGGTGCTCTAGCAGGAACTGCTGAATGTGGGGTGAATCATTCCATGGTTCTGGGTTCTCCTGGTGCATGGGTTCCGGGGGAAGAGGACAAGAAGCCAGGCTGACTTCTGAAGACAGATACCCTGGAGCATACTTAGGGCTTAATGAATTGATTGACAGGATACTGGGACATCATAGGTATTTTCTGGGAAGGCAACTGAGATCCTCTGAATCCTTCCCATCCTTCCATTGGTCCACTCACCCCTGCACATACCATCCATTCATCTATGAAGCAGGGTAGCTTAGTACAGAGTCAGAAACTCCATTGTCCACAGGGCCACATAGTCATATGGAGCGGACCCAGGAGTGGATGTTTAGGGGTCTTTGATTCTTGTCTTGGAGGTGCAATAGAAAGTGGTGAAGACTGGAGAAAGCTAGGAAGACAAATACTCTGTGAAGGAATCTTCTGCTAACTGACTTGGCTAATATTTGCCATGAGGAAAAGTAGGCTCAATTAGTCCTGATGTTCTGATTTTTATAGATAATCTAGACTTTTTTTTTTTTTTTTTTTTTTTGGTACCAGGGATTGAACTCAGGGGTACTTGACCCACTAAGCCACATCCCCAGCCCTACTAGCCCTATTTAGTATCTTATTTAGAGACAAGGTCTCACTGAATTACTTAGTGCCCTGCCATTGCTGAGGCTGGCTTTGAACTCACAATCCTCCTACCTCAGCCTCCAGAGCTGCTGGGATTACAGGAGTGTACCACCATGCCTAGCCAGAAATGTGTGTTTTTATATAAACTCTCCTGATTACTAAATGTTGACAACTCAAAATTTTGAAACACTGGATAGGCGACCAATGTTTAGTCCCTGGTCAAGGAACCAAAAGGTAGGTTTTGGAGTTACATTTAAAGCCTGCCCTGCTACTTGCTGTATGAGGCAAGTCACTCAACCACTCCAACTCTCAGTTTCCTGTTCTGTACAATGGGTGAAATCCACCTAGCCCACAGGATTGTTATGAGGGTTAGAACAGACAAAGTAGCACAAGGATTGCACACAGTGGGCACCCAGAGCAGTGCTCAAAAGCAGGGGCTGCTTTTGTTATTATTATCAGTATTGAGTGTCTGCTCTGGGCCCAGCAGGGGGGCAGTCCCAGGCTGGCCAGCAGGAGGATCAAGGGCCTCACAGTCAGCAAGGAGACTTCCCCTTCCTCTCTCCTCTCACTATTCCTTCACATCCTGTCTCTAGTCTTCTCTGGTTGCTTCTGCTGAAAGTGAAAAAGGGGAAAAGAGAATTTTTAAAAAGCAGAACACAGTGTGTGTGTGTGTGTGTGTGTGTATTTAAAATCCTATTTAAAGTTAAAAGTCTCAGTTTCTAGAGAAGTCAGCATAGGCTACAAGATAAATGCAAAGAGTAAAAGAAATTATCTTAGTGGGGATGGATGTGTGTCGTGGTGGTGGTGGGGACTACAGGCCCCCTCTGCTCAGAAGTCTTTCCTTTTTGCTGGGGACAGAAATTGACTAAATCATATTATGTGCATGCATGAATATGTAACAGCAAATCCACTATTATGTATAATTATAAGGCACCAATAAAAATAAATGTGTTTTTTAAAAAAAGAAGTCTTTCCTTCTCTGAGTGTATCTGCTCAGTGAATATTCTGGGGGATGAAGGGCTGACTCTAGGGGCAGTGGGCAGGGCCAGGGTCCAGCTGTGCCTGGACCTTGGTAATGTCTGGGTAAAAGCCGGGCTCTGCTGTGCTCCTGCTCTCTTTGTGCTGCAGGCTAACTCTCTGCTCTCCCCCACCTCCAACACATTTCCCCTGTCTCTCTCTGTCTCTCCTCATTGCCTCATGAGTTCTCCCATTCCTGGGGGGCAGGGAGGTCTCCATCTTCAGCATTCCTTGAAAACCAGCTGATTTTCTCTGGATTTCCCAATTTGAAGAGAAAAGAGGTGTGAGGAAGTTTCTGATTGTTTCGTGCATCATCATCATGAATCATATCTTTGGTTGCTGGTCTGATCATGCATTGATGTCTCCACATTGGAAATATTGGAATGTGTCAACACTAAGTACTGTGTGACCTTGACCTGTTTCCTTCATCTCTCTGAGCCTCTGTTTTTTCTGTCTGCTAGGAAGAGACAGTGATATTTAGCTTACAGAATTGTGTGAGGGATACAAATTTAATCCTGACACTATCAGTTCCTTAAGGTCAAGGACAATGTCTTATTCAGGTCTAGATCTTTAGAGTCAGGTTCACAAAAGCTCAGTAAACATCTGTTGAATTAAGTTGTTTATAAGTGGTGTATGTATATATCCATTAACAATGCTTTTGCTGTAAGCAACAAAACATCTAATTTATAATAGGCTGTTACCTAACCAAATCATGTGCTTACATTGGTTTAGCACCTCAGGATGTCAGTGCAATATTATTCACAAGCCTCTTGGGCTTTTACTCTTCTTGTTGCTTTGTGATCACAAAGGAGCTGCCATGGCGGCAGACATTTTATTTGTGTTCAAGCAAAAAGGAGGAAGAGCAGGTGCTAGATGCACATTTTCCTTTAATCAAGAAAAGCAGAAACTTCCCAGCCCCAGAAGATTCACCTAAATTCCATTTCCAGAGCTATGTCAAATGTTCACTTAGTTGTAGGAGAGGCTGATCAAGGAAGTATTTAATTTTCCCAGGCTATTTAGAGGAGATGGCAAGGAACAAGGGGAAAATCCATCTCCTTGACGAGGGCTTTGAACTAAATGTTGTCTCAAAGACCCATTATCTCTTATGATCTAGTTGCAAAAATCCTTTGTCAAGGCCAGAGATGAACAGGGTGGAAGGCAGAGGGTTAGGGAAACATATATGTGAACATGCATCTACATGTATAGTCATAGATACAGTTGTAGGCAACAGGTACTGAGAGGTTGGACTGAAACCTTTCTGGCACTGGGCCAACCCAGACTGAAGTAAGAAAGCCGTGGGCGATGTGTGTAATAGTACCAACCACAGTGGTTCCCTTTATGTAGGAGCCCATGGACCCAGTTCCCTAGGGCTCTATGATGGTCCCGCTGCCCTGGCTGAACCATGGTGTGGGGTGGGAGGGTAGGAGGGGCAAACCCTTCATTTTCTGTCATAAATCAATGAACCAGGCATCTTGGACTTATTCCTCCAGCTTTGCCTTTCTAGGGAAGCACCTATTTATTATTAGCCTCAATAGCAGTGAAACCATCTGTTCTCTATTGTACTTATATGTGTTTTCTGTTCTTTCTAGATTGACTATGTGTTACCCAGAAATTTAAAGAACAATGGAAGATACATATGAAAAACATCTTGCTATAATCACATGTTCACAGACTACTTATCTTCCAGTTATTTGCAATTAGTTGATCCATGAATGCCAAGTCTGGGTCTGTGGCAGTTATTCATGATCTCTTATAAGGAATAAATTATATATATATATATATACACATATATATATATATACATATACATATGTATATATATATATATGTACTCACATAAACATCCATACACATATGTATTTATATACACACACATATATATCTTTATGTCTTAAATATAGCTTTCCTTTGCTGTTGGTGGGACTGCAAATTAGTACATCCACTGTGGAAATAATTATGAAGGTTCCTCAAAAGACTAGGAATAGAACCACCATATGACCCAGCTGTACCATTCCTCGGTATTTATCTTAAAGAAATAAAGTTAGCATACTACAGTGATACATGCATATCCATGTTTATAACAGCACAAGTCACAGAAGCCAAACTATGTAACCAGCCTAGGCATCCACCAATGGATGAATGGGTAGAGGAAATCTGGTATATATACGCAATGAGTTTTATTCAGCCATAAAGAAAAATGAAATTGTCATTTGTGGGAAAATGTATGAAACTTGAGAACATTACATTAAGTGAAATGAGCCAAACTCAGAAAGGCAAAGATCATATGTTTTCTTTCCTATATAGAAGGTAGAAAGAAAAAAGGAAATGAAATGCATGGGGCGGGGTGGATCTCATGAAAATCAAAGGGAGATCAATAGAGTAGAGGAAAGGGACCAGGGGGAGGAAGGAGGGGAGCGAAAGAACAAATATTGGGGAATGATTTTGGCCAAATTATATTGTTATATTGTGCACATGTACAAATATGTAACAGTGAATCTCACCATTATGTACCACTATAATAAAAATAAATATAAAAAATCTTTGCTTCTCAAAAATCATTATTTTTTAATTATAAATCTGATACAGGCTTAAAAGAATTTACTCAGAGGAAAGTACAAAAACCGAGTCTCTGAATTTTCTTTTTTTAACTAGCTTTGCCCATTTTCTTGCTATTAAAAAAGGAAGAGTCTATAATGGTCTTCATTGTGAGATCTTTACTTTAAATTAAACTATGGCCTAAATCATTTTAATTATAATATTTTTAAAATATACATGAATACAGATTTTTAAAATTTATACTTGATTTCATAAGAGCTGATAGCTCTTCTACTACTTTACAACCACAACAAATATAGAAATAATATATAAACAGCTTTACAAAACCAGTAAAATCAAAATAACAACATTAATTTAACATGAGGGATAAGAATGTTTTACTCACAACTTATTATATGACTGGGAGGCATAAGGGCTTTTTTTTTGGTATTGTTAATATGCCTATACTTCTAAGGACAGAAGAATTAAAAATAAATCTTACATTTCAACTAATACTAGTATTGTAATTTTGAGATTTGATGCATGTTGTCACAGGAGGTAAATAAGTAAAGAAATTAGCTGAACATATGAATTTCTGGGGGACACAAACAGTCTATTGCAGTGAGCTTGAAATATCCTATACCAGGAAGAAAAGAAATCTCTGTATTGATAACTTTTTTGTGCTAACTTGGTTAGGCTCAGTTGTTTTGTCAAACACAAATTGAGATACTTCTGTGAAGGCACTTTGCGATGTGACTAACATCTATAATCAGTTGACTTTACGTGAATGAGATTACCCTCTCTATTGTAGGAGGGCCTCATACTATAAGATGAAGGCCTTAAGTGCATAAAAGTGGGGTGTTCAGGAGCAGAAAACATTCTGCCTGACTATAACACTGAAATCATGGGTGAGTTTCTTGCCTGCTGCCTTGCTCTATAGATTTCAGGCCCACCTGCCTCCACAATTGTGTGAAGCAATTTCTTAAAAACAACCACCCCCAGCCACCCCCACCCCTTCTTTTGGTTCTGATACTCTGGAGAACTCTGACTAATACAGCTTCAAAGATGAATAGAGATATATAAAAAATACAAGGAGGGGCTGGGGTTGTAGCTCAGTGGTCGAGTGCTTGCCTAGCACATGTGAGGCACTGGGTTTGATCTGCAGCACCACAATAAAAAGAAAAAAGGTATTGTGTTCATCATAACTAAAAAAACAAAAGAAAAGAAAAAAGAAAAACCATTAAAAAGACAAGGATGCAGCTGGAAGAGACTCCCACTAGTACATTTGGGATAGTTTGAACACTGTAAGAACTAAACTGAGTAAAACTGAATAAACAAAAACTCATGGTTTGGATATGAGGTACCCACCAAAAGCTCATGTGTTGGGCAATGCAGGATTATTAAGAAGTGAAATGATTAGATTACAAGAGCTGTAACCTCATCAGTGAATTAATTAATCCATTTGACATATCAATAATTTGAATGGTCTACTGGGTGGTAACTATAGACAGGTCGGGCGTGGCTAGAGGAAGTAGGTCACTGGTGATGTGGCCTTGGACCAAATCTTGTCCTTTGCTCCTGTCTCCCTCTGTTTCCTGGTTACTATGGGCTGAGCAGCTTTCTTCCGCCATGCCTTCCACCATGATGTTGTGCCTCACCTCAGGCCCAGAGCAATGGAGTTGGCCAACCATGGACTGAACCTTTGAAACCATGAGCCAAAATAACACTTCTCCTCTAAGTTGTTCTTATCAGGTATTTTAGTTTCAGCAATGAAAACCTAACTAACACGAGTCAATAGCAATGCTTAAAAAGAAAAGGGGAAAAATCCACCTCACTTGTCACCATCAGTGGCTGTTGGTTACATCGATTCCTTACTCTGGAAACAAGGAGAAACAATTATGCATTTATATCCATCAGCGGAAAATGTAGAAGAAATGTTAGAATCAGACAATGGCCACCATGTGATTCCCCACCAAAATAACTGATTTGAGAATGAACCATCCATGGATGCTAAAATCACTAATTGAAAGATTGCTAGGGATCCGAATATGGAAGGTACCAAATGACCATCCTGAAGCTCTCCTGATTATTGTAGGGTAAAAATATACCTTTACAATGGAAAGATCAGGTGTCAGCACCTTAGTCATGTGATTAAAGTATTACTAGCAGTGGCTCCAGCTGACATCAGGCATCTCACATTGTGATGTAGAGTGAAAGGTGCCTACCAGAAAGTGTACAGATCTATGATCTATTCCCTGTGATAAGGTTATAATAAATCAGGGGAACAAGTTAAACCAAACCCAAAGGAAACAAATATCCCATGTTCAGAATATGGAGCGTTTCCTGAGATGACTTACTGGTTTTGTCAAACAGGCAATATCATATTCCCTCCTACCTCCAAATGTAGGGAGCTGTTCTAAATGAATTCAAGTGTTCTAGCAAAAATACAATGCATGAACCTTAGTTGAATCCTCTTTTTCTTTTAAAATCTATAAAAACATTTTTGTGACAACTGGTAGAACTAAATCTAACATAGATTGGATATTACATGATGTTTTAGTTCATTTTCTGTCATTGTAACAAATTATCTGAGGCTAGGAAATTTGTAAAGAAAAGATGTTTGTCTAGTTCTCAGGTCTGAAGGTCAAAGAGCTGGCTTTTGCTCACCTCTGATGAACATCTCGCGGTAAATGGTATTTTGGTGGCAAAGCCTGAGAGATAGGTAGGAATACCACTTGGCAATCAGGAAGCCAAAGTGGGCCAGGCTTTCTCTTTTATAACCACTTGCTTTTGCAACATACCAGAATTAATCACTTCCCAGGGCTGTGCTCCCAACGACCTAATCACCTCCCACTAAACCCTAACTCTTAAAGGTTCTACTACCTCTTAATTACTGTAGACTGAAGATCAAGCTTCTTGCACATGAACCCATGGGGATCAAACCATAGCAGATGATCTTAGACATATTATTGTTAAATTTTTTAGATATGATAAGGGTTGTATTTTTATGCAGCATTATTGATTCTCAGGAGATGCATGCAGAAGTCTTTAGGAGTAAAGTGTCAACTGCAACTACCTTCAATGGCTCATGTATACTACATAGGAACATTATGTATTATAATAGATGTATAATAGAGAGTTTTTTTCACCATATATATGTGGCAAAGTGTTCACTGCTATTGCATTGAGGTGATAACATATGAGTGTTTGTTGTGTTACTCTTTTCATTTTTCTTTGTGTTTGAAATTTTCCATTAGGAAAAGTTGGAGGGAAAAATCTATAAAACCAATAAAATCAAAATAATAATATAAATTTAATGTGACAAATTGTTTTACTTATCATTCTTCACAGGGTGCCCAGTAGGTACAGCATGCCATAGAATTCAGTGTCATGAGAAGATGCAATTCTCCACTTTCTGTACCCAACAACAGCAAAGCTTTTTTATGCAGCATTATGAAGTTTTTTGTCCTCTCTCAACTTGATGCCAACATTGACATGTAAAATCTGCCCCTTTCTTTTATATGTACTGCAAGACACAGTAAGTTACTTGGTGCCAATCTGATCCAAAACAGAGACATAACTTCTAGCCAGATGTGGCCAGTAGGTGGTCATGCAGATAATCCAGGGTGTCGACCCTGGTGATTGCCTACTTGCCTCCATACTATCAGCATAATGATTATTGTGCTGTACCAGGTTTAATATTCACTTTCCCAAATTCCCTTGTTACTAGTCATGCACATGACCCAGTTCTGGCCAATAGGATGAAAGCAAAACTCATTCATTGGGTGGAACTTCTGGATGTCCTTTGTACAAGGGACACAGATGGAGGGTATGTAGCTTCAGCCCCTTACTCTTGGCCCCTCTCCTTTGACTAATGAGGGAGAGACAGCTGCCATCCTGCAGCTGTGAGTAAATGGTCCCACAAACCATTGCCAGGGTCACTAAGTGGGAAGATGGAAGGAACCGCTGTCCTGAAGACATCCTTGACTAGTTGCACCTGCCCCTGACCGCCTTTCTCTAGAGCTCTTATTGCATAAGGAAAATAAACTTCTACGTGTTTAAGTCAATCTTTGTTGACTTAACTTGTAAATAAAGACATTCCTGAATGATGCATTCAGAAAACACTAATAACAAATGTTTAAATTATCATATGAGTATAGGTGCTCAAAATTAACTGCGAAGCCACATCCCCAGTCCTCTTTTGTATTTTATGTAGAGACAAGTCTCACTGAATTGCTTAGGGTCTCACTAAGTTGCTGAGGCTGGCTTCAAACTCATAATCCTCCTGCCTCAGCCTCCTGAGCTGCTGGGATTACAGGTGTGTGCCACTGCACCCTGCTTAAAAAAATAATAAAAAAAAAATTCACAACATATTAGCAAGTAGAATTCAGTAATATATAAAAGATAATTTTACATGATGACCAAGTAGGATGCAAGATTGGTTCAAGATTTAAAAATCAATCAATGTAATCCATTGTACCAACAATCCATGAAAAGACAAGATTATAACAGTTCAAAGGTCTTAAGTGGCTTCAGTTTTTAATCTAAACTTGACAATACTTAATTCCATAAAATATCATAAGTATTCTGATGGTCAAAATAGGTTGTTTTTGTAGATAGAGAAGGGCTGAAGAAAGCAGAAACAAAGAAACAAAAATTAGACTATTTCAAAGTAACTTCTCTCATACAGCAGGGATAAGAAGACAGACCAATAGAAAAATAACTGATTGCTTAACATCACATGGCTTCAGCTTACTTTTTGTAAGGATTAAAGGATGTAAGGGATTAAAGCAGAGGGGACTTCACTGTCACACTGATTGGCCTGTTTGGGAAATTTGACTATCTCATTCTCCTGAATTCTCTGAAGGTCAGAGAACAATTTGGTTTGGTTTGGGTTTGTTGATGTGGAACTTTAGCAAAGGTGACTCCATTTTTATTTTTAGCCTGATCTATTGCTGCCAACTTCAGGAACTTAATATAAAACATTGGCCTCCTAGAATTTTTATTGAATGAAGCTAAAGAAGAAAAATTATATGACCATTTGATCCAGAAAAAGTATTTGACAAAATTTGACATGATTTATAATGAAAATGCAGAGAAAACGAGGACTAGGAGGAACTCCCTGAACTTGATAAAGCACGCTGCAAGAAACCTTTAGCTCACAGCGTACTTAATGGTGAAAAGTTGAATGATCCTCCTTTATGTCGGGAACAAGGCAGGGGGTCCATGCTCTTACCTCTGCTGTTCAACACAGCACAAGAAGTTATAGCCAGGGGCAATAAATAAGAGGAAATTAAAAAGGGATACAGAAAAGAAAAGTGGAAATGGAATCATCCTTATTTTCAAATGACATGATAGTCTACAAAGGAAATTTTGATGAAAGAAGTCAGAGCAGATTTAAATAAATAGAAGACATATAGTGTTTACGAGTTGAAAGACTCACAATGAAAAGATATCAGTTTTTTTAAAACTGATATATAATTCAATGCCTATCAAAATCCCAGCAAGAAAGTTTATAGATATATACAAGAGTGTCCTACAACTATTATGAAAGGCAAAGGAACTAGAATAGCTACTTCACCTTAATTATTAGGACACCAGTGGGTATATTGCAGTACAGTTCTGACACTAGCCACCCAGATAGCTCAAATACCACAAACTAAAGGACACAGTCCCTAGCAGACACCGGTGACAAGTATATTCCTCAGGACACCCACAGTTCTGACCATCAAGCTATAAATCCAGGGAGTTCCCATGATCTCAGGTTTGATAATTCACTAGAATGACTCACAGGACTCAGAAAAGCACTGTACTATTGGTAAAATTTTATCATAAAGGATTCAAAGCAGGAACAGCCACATATAGAGATACATGGGGTGAGGTCTGGGAGGGTCCTGAGTGCAGCTTCTCCCCATGAGTCACATTACATCACCATCTTGGCATATTCATGTATTCCTCAACCAGGAAGTTCCATTAAGCTTCAGTGTCCAGAGTTTTTACTAAGGTTTCAACAAGGAAGCACGATTGACTGAATTTCCTCAATCTCTGGTCCTCTCCCCAATTCCCTAAGTTAGAAGTTTAGACGATATTCGTGTGGCTGGAGCCCTGATCGCATGGTTGGTTTTTCTGGTAACCAGCCCCTGTCCTGAGCCACTTCATCATGTAGTGTAAACTCAGATGGAATCCATGGTAATAATATGAATAACAGACATTCCTGTTTCTCAGGAAATTCTAAGGATTTAGTCTTTTTTTTTGATACTGGGGATTGAATTCAGGGGTACTTGACCAATGAGCCACATCCCCAGCCCTATTTTGTGTTTTATTTAGAAACAGGGTTTCACTGAGTTGCTTAGCACCTTTCCATTGTTGAGGCTGTCTTTGAATTCATGATTCTTCTGTCTCAGCTTCCCAAAGTGCTGGGATTACAGGCGTGTGCCACCACGCCTGGCTAAGGATTTAGTGTTTTCTTCCAAGATATAGGGGTAAATACCAGTCAAGTTCATTATTATATAACCAAAGCTGAAACAACTTTGAAAAAAAAAAGAACAAAATAGGAGGAATCTCTCCACCTGCTTTCAAAGCTTAACCATAAAGCATGGTAATTATAGCATGGTGATTGACTCTGCCAGGTATTGCCAAAGGAACGGACACACAGATCAAAGGAGCAAATAAGAGAATCCACAAAATGACCAACATAAACAATGGCTATGTCCAAAGATGTGACTTTTGACAAAAGCACATAGACAATTCAATAGAGGAAGGGGAATCATTTCGGTCAATGGTGCTGGAGCAATTGGATATCAATAAACAAAAAATAAACCTAAACCTTTTACAAAAAGTTCACTTTTATAAAGTCAAAACTTAAACTCAAAGTTAAGATGGATCATAGTTTTAAATGTAAGTTACAAAACTAGAAACCTATTACAAGATAATATAGGGGAAAATCTGTGGGATATAGAGTTGGTTAAGTGTTAAATATAACTCTCAAAGTACCATCTTTAAAAGAAAAAAAATGGATCATTTGGATGTCATTGAAATCCAAAATGTTCATTCTTCAAAGACTGTTAAAGATGAGAAGACATGCTGCAGACTGTGAGAAAATATTTGCAAAGCACATTTCCTGTAAAGAATGATTATTCAGCATACATAAAGAGCTTTCTTAACAAGGAAAAAAGAAGCAATCCAATTAGAAAATAGGTAGAAAACATAAAAATATATTTCACTAAGAGATCCATTTGGCAAATAAGCAAACTATGAGATGCTTGATATCATTCATGGTTAGGGAAATGCAAATTAATATCATGATGAGATATCACTTTAATATCACTTTAATGCAAATTAATATGAGATATCACTTTAATACAAATTAATATCATGATGAGATATACCTTTTAAAATAGTTAAAATGAAAAGTAGTGACAATACCAAAATACAGGCAAGGATGCACACAGACTGAAATCTCTCATACTTAGGAACATACAATGGTCAGTATGGAAAACTGGTAGTTTCTTAGAAAACTAATGTATACTTATCAGATGATTTGGTAATTATACTCCTGGTTATTTAACTCAGAGAAATTAAAATTCATGTTCATACAAGGACGTGTACACATTGTTCATAGATTCGTTTGCAATAGTCAAAAACTGAAGTCAATGAAAATTATCCCCAATTAGTGAATATTTGAACAAACTGTGATCCATCTATCCATATCCTGGAATACTGCTCCATGGACTATTGACAGAGGAATGATCTACAGATGGATGCAACATTTTGGACGGATCTCATGGATATTATACTGAGTGAAAAAAGTCAGTCTTCAAAATGCCACATACTCCATGATTCCATTGGTAAAACATTCTTGATGTGGAAAAAATCGTTAGAGATAGAGTAGAAGTTAGTGGTTTCCAGGTTGAAGGATGGCAAGGGATTATGTTAGTCAGTTTTTCATTGCTGTGACCAAAATATCTAACAAGGGAAACTTAGAGAAGGAAAACTCTATTTTGACACATGGTTTCAAAGGTTTAGTCTATGGTTGGCTGACTATATTGCTCTGGGCCCAAGGCGAAGCAGAACATCATGGCAGAAGGGCATGGTGGAGGAACACTGGTTTGCTTGTGGTGGCCAGGAAGGAGAGAAAGAGAGAGAGAGAGAGAGAAAGAGAGAGAGAGAGAGAGAGAGAGAGAGAGAGAGAAAGAGAGAGAAAGAGGAGGGAGCCACAGGGCAGATGAGCTCTTCCAGCGCACCCCAGTGACCCATCTCCTCTATCCGTGCCTCACCTACCTACAGTTACCACCCAGTCAGTCCATTCAAACAAGGGTGGACTGATTAGGTCAAGGCTCTCATAATCTAATCACCTTATTTCCTGTATTAACAGAAACTTTTGGGGACTCCTCATATCTAACCCAGAGAGTATGGCCAAGAAGGGGCAGCAGCAGAAAGGCCTTTGTATGGCTATTTTCCCATAAAGGTAGTGGCTACTATAAATTTAAACATTTGATAAAATGGCACAGAATTGTACAGCCATCCCTCATATCTATAGTGTTTGCTTCCAGGACCCTCCACAAACATCCAAATCTATAGATGCTCAAGTTCCTTAGATAAAATGGCATAGTGTTTCCATATAATCCTCCCCACACTCTCCTGTACCTTAAATCATCTCCAGATTATTTATTATACCTAATACAATGTGCATGCTATATCAGTAGTTGTTGTGCTGTATTGTTTAGGGGATAATTTCAAGAAAAGATTCTGTATACGTTCAGTACAGACACATTTTTCCCCAAATACTTTTGACCTGTATCTGGGTTGAATCTACAAATATGGAACCTGCAAATATAGAGTGCCAGCTGTACACATGTATTGTACCAATGTCACATTCCTAATTTTCACATGGTACTAGAGTTATGCAAGATGACATCATTAGGGGAAACTGAGCGAAGGATACAAGGAACCTTTAAGCTATTATTAGTGTAAGTAGTTAGCTAGAGATGATCAGGAATGGAAGGAAAAGTGGGGGTAGAGGGGAGCAACTGTAAAGTGTCCTTGACTGTGAATTGACCTAAAGGTATGAGTTTTCTGCCACATTCCATTCAGAAAGAGGCCCAGTACTCTGTCATGTAGATTTACAGGTTACATCATATTCCCAAGGCCACACTGCATCACAAGCTGCCCCGAGGGTCAGTACACTGTTGTATGACCTTCTGCCAGGGGTGCTAGGCTGGACAGGGCAAAATGATCCAAGTACCCAGGTGCGTGCCCAGTTTTAACCCAGTATCGGCATGAGACTTCCCTAAATGGGCAACAACAACTACACAAAGCACCAGGCCCAAAGAGGTGTGGGCCAAGTGTTTGTACCTATGCAGGTTCCCGCTCCCCATCCTTTATCATTTCAGTGCATTTCAGGCCCTTGTGGCTCTGGCTGCCCCTCTCTCTGGGGTGTATCTCACTTTCTCTTGCCTTTCTGTGCCTTGTAATAAACCTGCCCTACATGCCATTTGTCTCTGCCTCATCGTATACTTCTCTGTCTGTGCTGGGGTAATTCCCTAATCTTACAATTATACCCAAGGGTGGAGGACCACAAGGCGCCACAATCAACTCAACCTCCTGTAATAGTACCCTGCCACTTTTGGTGAATTTGCTGTGATTTCAAAACAACAATGAAAAATGATGAAAAAATAAAGACTTCTTAAAAAAATCATAACCAAACCAGGCGCAGTGGTGCATGCCTGTAATCCCAGCACTTTGGGGGGCTGAGACAGGAGAATTGTGAGTTCAAAGCCAGCCTCAGCAAAGGCAAGGTGCAAAGCAACTCAGTGAGACCCTGTCTCTACATAAAACACAAAATAGGGCTGGGGATGTGGTTCAGTGGTTGGGTGCCCCTGAGTTCAATCCCCAGTATCCCTCAAAAAAAAATCATAACCGAGTGTGTGGACCTTCTTGTACATCTTTGTGTACCATCTGGTTGCCATGAAGACACGCTAATGATGTCAGAAGCGCTTGTCTCAAAGGAAGCTCCATGCAGCTTAAGAAGGTGCAATCTTGCTTCCCCTCCCCCTCCACTCCTCAGCTTCTACTTCATCAGGCTCTTTGAGTGCATTCTGCACTCAAATGCTGTTGGGTCAGGGGAGAATAAGGTGGCTGCTGCTGCCTTGGGAGACACAGACAGTGATAAAATGGTGTAAGTGCTGAGAGACCTCATGCCCATTTGGGGAGCCCAGGAGGCTTCCTGGATGCAAGAGGCTTAAACTGGGCCTAGGAAGATGAGCTGGAATTCAAGAGACAAAGATAGCAGGAGCAGCTGGTACCAATGCTGCAGGTAAGGGTTGGCAGGCTGGGCTGGGGCTGGGTTCAACCTAGACACTCAGGGACAATACAGTGCAGAGGCAGGTGGGAGCTGGGAGGAGGGGAGGGTTGTGCATTAATTTAAGGTATTTGGAGTTTAGTCTAAAATTTCTGTAGAGGCAGTGAAGGGCAAGAGAGTGGCTTTTACATATGGACCTTTTATAAAAGACTCCCCTGGGCACTGGAGAGAACAGATTGGATGGGGAAAGCCAGGGCCTAACCAAGAGTGTAATGCAGATGAGAAGTAGGGAGGCCTGCACAGGGGCAGGCCATGGACATGCAGAAGAGAGCTCAGGAAAGCAGTGTTGGGGCACAGAGCTAACCCAGGTTTGTAGAAGCAATGCAGCTGTACTGGTTAATATATTTCAGTGCACCCATGGGAGGTAAGCCCCTTATCCAGGCCTCTTCTAAGAATCCCTGGAATGCAACTCCCTCCAGGCTGCCAAATTGTCCCCATTTGGACTCTGGGGCAGAGCAAGCCTCAGCTCTCTGAGTTGCTGGGCCAAAAGCCTGCTCATTGCTTGGGAATGCCTTAGTTTCTGCAGATGGCCTGTAGGAGGGTCTGTCTACTAGAAATGATAAGCCATATATTAGGCGGAAGGGACCTCTCCACTCCCAGGCAGATGTACCTGTGAGGCCCCAGGAATAGGTCCTGTCACTGGAGTCCTAGGCCAGCAGCCTGACTCCAGGGCTTTTTAACAAACTGCCACTTACCCCAAAAACCAAACAGAAGAGGTCATAGCAAGGAGCAGGAAGAGAACTTTAATCAACCAAGCCGCTTTGGGAAGGCAAAGTGAGATCTCAAAGTGAGATCTCAGCCTTTTCTTTGGGGATGCTGACAAGAGCTCTAGGTTTAAATGGAGGAAGATTTGGGGCATAATTAAGCAGTCTTGGTCAAACTGTAGTCTGGTTGATCATTATTTTAGTTCTGGTTCTGCAGGTGGCTCAGGATAAGTCCTTATCACACGAGGGGGCAATTTCTATTTGCTGCTCAGATGTTTATCAGACCTGTGATCCTGGAAGGGGACAATTCAGTGGACATGAGACAATCACTCATGCTTAGGGCCAGTCCCATCTTGGGGTGATGTGTCTCCTCCTGTTGTTGCCGGAAGGTATAGGACAATGGATAAAGACTTCTAGGTACCACTCCAGGGGTCTGCAACAGGGTGCTGTAAATCTTGCCTCAGTCTTGAAGAGGGATGCAATAGATTAGGTAAATTTAGGTCTAATAAACCTTGTAATACCAGTTTTTATTTTATTTTTAAGTTTTTTTTTTTTGGTTCTTTTTAGTTATACATGGCAGTAATACCAGTTTTTAGATGAATATTTCTTAAATGATCGACATACCTCTGTGTAGAGCTGAGCAGGTACCTGACCCAAAGTTGAAGATAATAAAGGAGACCTATAAGAAATGAAGGCAAAGATGCTAAGTTTTATCCTGCTTTCAGTTACCCTTGGGGCATCTGCCATCCCTGTTATGGACTCACACAGGCAGTTGCTCTTCTCCATGTGCATCTACATGTTTGCCAAAGCCAATTCAAAATATCTACCTTGTGTAGGATTCTCTCCCACTTGCAGAAGTTCTGGCAAAAGGCAGAACTTTATTAAGTTAGTGTTATCATCTACTATGAGGGATACATAGAGCATTTGTCTCCTTCTAGACCAGTATTCCTGTGCACAGGCACCTATTTTATTTTCCTTTATGTCCTTAGCATCCAGATTGCTCAGGCCTCAGTGAGTGCTGGTTGCAGAGATTTCACTGCCTAGGGGGTAGAATTCACTGTAAACGGCCATTGCGGCTACACTTAGAGGCAGCCTATGCTGGGGCTTATTACATTGCAAAAAACACCTTCATCTTCAAGTTTGCAGGGGTTCTCACAAGTTATCACACATATTTACACAGATATCTAGGTGCCATATATATGGTATATATATATCATATATATATACCATATATATGATATATATCTATACCATAATATATATGGTATAAATATATAAATAGACATGATATACATAGGATGATATTTGGAATGTTAATCATGCTTCTACCCACCACATTTCCTGTTATTTTTGCCCTACTTTTTTCAATTCAATGAGTTTTCTATTTTCATTGCTTTCAAGGAATGGATCAAATCCTTGACTTTTGAACCTTTAAAAGCTTGGACCTGTGTATAAACCAGACAACAAGGGGCACTACCTGATGTGTGAGGCTAGAGCAAGTCTACCTCCTATCCTATGTGAAAGCCATTCTTTTGGTAGGATTTGGGAGGATTAAAGGCAGTGAAGAGGATTTAAATGCTTCTCTGTTTCCCAGAGACCCTGGCCCTGATGCCAGGACCAATCCCCAGGAACAGGGAGAGAGTGACAGAAATTCCAGCTAGGTTTGGGAGAATCTGAGAGCAGAGGAAACCTTGCTCCCTGTAGTCATGCAGAAGACAGAAGACACTCCTGCTTGTCTTTTATGGGTAGTGGGCCCAAGGAAGCCTCAGAGGGCTGCCTATGGAATAAAAAGTACCTTATGTCTGTTCACCTGCCTGACACACCCCATCCAAGGGGAGTGTCCTAAAGCCCAAGTCATAAATGATGGAGACAGAATGTCTTTCCCATGTCCTGAAACAGACCGTGTGGGTGACACAAGGGACTTGCGACTGGAGAGAGAAGGGAAGGAGCTACCAGCTTGCTATGGTATAGAGAACTGCTTAGGGGACAAATGGGAGGACAAGAGCTTTCTAAGAAATGTGAGCGGGGGCAGAAGGGACTGACCCACTGGTGAAACCAGGGCTTAAAAGAGAAGCATAAAGGAAGCCAAGTATTTCTTGCATAGCTGGGCTTGTGAGTTGAGATGCACATCTTTTCAGTCATTTTTTATTTAAGGCAGCATTGTTGGGTTTGAGGGGCAGAACCATTGAATTGGACATTGTCAGATGTTTACTTAGAATGAACAAAAACGATTATTATGTTCTGTGTGCTCTTCTGTAGAATATAAGATGTGGAAAACATGATTTCACTGTGAGGGTGACACTGGCCACCTGCACTTTGGTGAATGTGTGTCTCTGTCTGCTTGCTGCACTGGCTGCCTGAGGTCCAGCCAGGCCTAGCTCAGCTGTGTCCCCCGTGCTTCTACCATCTTCTGGGGTTCTGCAATAAGGTTGAGGTAGTAGATGCTGCTTTTAGAAACAATACAGGCCAACATGTTAAAAGTGAGCTTAACATGGCCAATGACTTATAAAACCCTGGGCCTCACCCAGGCCTACTGTAGAGACCGAGGAGATGACAAGGGTGGGACATCTGTGAAAAGACAGACAAGCAGGCAACTTTGGACAACTGCCCACTGATGAGATCCCAACTCCAGGGAGGCCTTGCCCTCCACCTTCCATCTTTTTGGTGCTGATAGCCTTTCTAAGTTTGGTTTCCATAGACATTCTGGTGGCCACCATGAGTATATGTTTGCTAAGTACCTGATCTGTGACCAGGCTCAGAAGGGCACTGGGAGTCAGAGCTAACCAGATCCAGTTCCTGCCCACATCCCTAGAGGAGCCATAGCTGAAGACTGTGGTCTCAAACAGCGTTCCATCTACCCGAGGACAACCAACATGCTGTACAGGTTGTTGTCAGTTCTCAAATTAGTGTTTGAGTGGGAAGTGATTCTTTCCCCCAAAGAGTGTGACCTCCTTTCGCAACTCTGATCATCACCAGGGCAGGAGAAGCACAGAGAATGTACTGTCAGGTTAAGAACTGGGTCCCACAGCACCTTCCCCTCCACTAGAATGGAATGGCTTCTAAGTGTGTGGGGTGATGGGTGTATGAGAAAGGCAAGCACAGGACTTTGGGGGAGTGTGGAGGAAGATCACTTGGCCTACCTGAGTAAGCTGGCCAAAGAAAGTTCTTGGAGGAGAATACACCTAAGTGTGTTTTTAAGGGTGAGGAGGGGTTGCCAAATTGCTGGGTGAGGAAATGAAGGGAGGACAGCTGGCTAAGTTGGGTATGTGTGTATATGTCTGTTATTAAACCAGGCTGTTTTGTCTGTTGTGCAGTGTGACCATTACTGAAATGAGTTTTGCAAAGCAAAAGTTTACTCACGAATGCATGTGAGAGGGCAAGTGTCAAGTGGGCTTCCCCAGGGATAAGGCTTAGGGATATGGCGTAAGGTATGGGGAAAGGAGGTTAGGAAACCTGAGGTCTGTCTGCATGTGTGTAATCACTTCATCACCTGTTACCATCAGAGGTGTTATCTATACCTCTAAAATTGGTCATTGTAAAGTTGATAGAAACAAGTAATTAAGAGTAAGCAAGCTGGGCGCGGTGGTGCACGCCTACATCCCAGCACTTTGGGAGGCTGAGACAGGAGAATCGTGAGTTCAAAGCCAGCCTCAGCAATGGCGGGCGAGGTGCTAAGCAACTCAGTGAGACCCTGTCTCTACATAAAACACAAAATAGGGCTGGGGATGTGGTTCAGTAGTCCAGTACTCCTGAGTTCAATCCCTGGTACCAAAAGAAAAAAAAAAAGAGTAAGCAAAGCAGGTTAAGCCAGGAGGGTGTTACAGTGTGGATCTTAAATATCCTTAAATGCCATGTGTTAAAGTTTTGGTTGTCAGCCCATGACAGTATTGGGAGGTGGTGGAACCTTTAGCAGATGGGGCCTAGTGGAAGGAAGTTGGGTCACTGATGGTGTGCCCTTGAAGAGAATATCAAGAGGCCAGCGTCTTCTGCTTTGTTTTTGCTTCCTGGCTACCATGAGATGAATAGCTTTCCTCCTCTCACAAAGAGCATGGCTTGATACAGGCCTAGAGTGAGGGGCCAAGTGGCCATGGACTGAAACCTTTGCAACTATGAGCCAAAGCATATTTTTCCTCCTTATAAGTTGATTTATTTCAGGTATTTTGTCACAGCAATGGAAAGTTGACTAACATAGAAGGTTATCCAGGTTTTCCATCAGCCTCATGTCTTTAGGAAGGATATATTCAAAACCCCATCTGTGTAGCAGATGTGTTTAGGTGAGACTGAGATGAATGTGCAGGCTTTGGAGTTGGGTAGTCTCTTTCTCTCTGAGTGTTATTTGGAGTTTTAGGTACACTCATTAGATTAAAAAAAACTCACCCAGACCCACAATTGCATTTTAGATCTTTATGATGAACTTAGAACAAGGAGTAAAAGATAAAAAGAAAATAAGAAATAGAAACTCATCATCAGGAAAGCAGGAGAAATCTGGTAGTGTGGAGAGTTGCTGTAAGTTTAGCTCCAGTTGCTCCACATTCTCATTTGTGTTTGGTGTTTTCAGTCTTTTAAATCCGAGTCTTTTTTTTCCCCCCTGTATATGTGTAGTGTCAGCTCATTGTGATTTCAAGTTACCCTCTCCCAAAAGACTAAAGAAGTTAAACATCTTATGGGCTTATTACCATTTGTAGATCTTCTTAAAGTTTCTTCAAAACTTTTGCTGTTTTAAAATGGGCTTTATATCTTCTTTTTATTATTGAATTATAATAATTCCTTATATATTCTAAATAAGAGTTATAATAATTCCTTATACATTCTAGATACAAGATATCTGTATCACGAATAGTTTTATCTGAGTGTATCACCCTTTTGTTTTCATAATATATCTTTGGAAGAGCAGGTTTAAAATTTTTAAGTCCCATTTATCAAATTTTAATGGTAGCTTAATATTCAAGGTATAGACAAACCAGAATTTGGAAATTTGGAAACCAACCCATGTTTAGACATTTATATTGGTTCTAAACTCATTATTCTACTTGAGAGGAACATCATTGTCCTTACAACTGTGTTCTAATGTAGTCTCAGATACATCTCAGATGCAAATGTTTGAAAGTCTTTTGTTAAATACTTTGAAATTGCTTTTCTAAAGGATGCCTAGTAACCTTGTAAATGAAACCCAGACTTATCTTGTTAGATGTCCCATAGCTTGTTAGCTTATAGATTAACAAAACTTTAGAAATCCTTAAAAATATATTATGCAATCTTGTCTCTGCACTTTATTTAGTAAGCCATTTTTTGGTAGATAATACAAAGATAATTATAGTAGATTTCCAGTGCGTATTTGCAAAGACTGGGATATTATTTCTATAGGAACTAAGCAGTGATGTATAGAAGGAGGTGCTGGGCAAAGGGCTGTTTGCTTTTCTACACTTCTATTTACCCATCTGTAAAGCTGGCAAAGGTCAGCCTACTGTGTCTCACTAGCAATGTGGGCCATGTGACAGCATGTCATGGTAATAGCTACCATTTACCAAGTCCATTCAGTCTGGGGACAGGGACTGCTTAGGGTACTTCTAATCCTCAACAACAGCCTGGTCTGTTGAGTATTATTGTTTCATTTAAAAGGAGTGGATAGTGACTGGCCCATGGCCATAGACTGACTAATACTGATGGAGCCAGGGCCTTCTGGTCCAGAGCCTGAGCTGTTCCTGTTGTCTTCTCTATCTTTTACCCTTTTAGCTACACCGCAGACTGCATGGAGGCCAATAAAGGTTTCAAGATAGGTAGGAGAAACACAAGCAAGTGGTCATCTTGAAAAGTTGTTTTGCTCTTGGAGAATTCATTGCTGGTGCCAAAAAGAAAGAACTTGCTTACTTATTGCTAGAAGCTTTGTTAACATCCCCAACCCAGTTGGTAGCTCAGTACCCAGTCCATTCCACAGGCCCCTCTTGCAGGGACTGGTTTACATTGGATCTAAACATCTGGGTCAGTAGGTTTGGAAGCTGGGGGTGGAGGGAGGGTCATTTCAGAGAGTGCTCTGAAGGGTTGCCCTCTCATTTCTGTGAGGATCACTTCAAAGAAACTGAATAGGCCTGGGACAAGATAGACAGGCTTGGGGGAGATGGACAGTCTTGGGGAGATGGACAGGCCTGGGGAAGATGGCCAGGACTGGGAAGATGGACAGGCTTGGCACAAGATGGTCAAGCTTGTGGAAAGAGGACTGTGAATTGCATGTCCTTAACCTCTTTACCCAAGTTTCTTCATAACTCCCACTCCTAATCTAGGAATTCATATATTCTATTTTCCCTAGAATAGTCTGGGTTTATGCCTACTTCCCAAGTATAATTATTTATTTTCCTTTTCACTTGAAACTGTCCCAATTTGTGCACTCCTTATTACTGCAGATGAGCTGGGAGAGACAGTAGAGACTAATTTGAAGATTCCCATAGAATTAGGGATGCATTATGGTGTCTCTCAGAAGGATGTTATTATGGCAGTAGCATATTAGTCATGTCTCTTTTGATTACAAGTGATCTCAAATTGGATTTACCCAGAAAAAAAAATGTATTGAGTCTTATAGCTGGATAGTTGGAGGTGGAAGTGGGCAGGATTCAGGAATGACTGGGACCAAGTTTTCAATGAATATCCCTCATTCTGCTTTTCAGCCTCTGTTTCTCTGTCTCCATCTTGCTCTTTCTCCATCTTTCCATCTTTCTGCTCTTGTTGATCTCAGCTTTCAGATAGATCTTTCACATGGTAGCCTAGCTGGTTTCTGGCAGTCTAAAATTTCATTCTCCAAACTTCGCAAATCTAGCAGAAAGAGGAAATTCTGGACCCACAAACATAGACCAGTCCAGGGAAGGCTCCAATGAGCTCTGCTTGGGCCATGTACTCATGTGTCCATCCTTTAAGCCCATGATATTAGCATATCAGGGTCCAAGGGACAAGACTGTGCCAACCACATTGCCTTAGTTGCTATAACAGAATACCTGACACTGAGTAATGAAAAAAGAAAAAGAGTTTATTTAACTTACTTTGTTTTTGGAGACTGAAAGTTAAAAATTAGGTAGCCTCACCTGACTGGCCTTCAGTGAGATATTTCTCTGGCAGAGAAGTGGAAAGGGAAACAGCCACAGATAGAAGGGTCTAAACTCGTGGGGTGACCTCAGTTTATAGCAACCTGCTGTCATGGTAACTAACCTAATTCTGGGAGAACAATACTAATCCCCTCTGAGGACAGCCCTCATGACCTAATAACCTTCCATTAGGCCCATCTCTTAAAAGTTCACACCCTCTCAAGCTCCAGACTTCTAGCATATGAACTTCTGAGGGACAGACAAACCATATCCAAACCATAGCATGCACTCAACAAGGAATGAGTTTCAAAGGAAAGCAGGACAGTTAGCAGAGAAGACCATAGTCATGCCATCTGCCAGCTACTATATGTAGCCACCATTGTTAGAGTCATTCCAGTATTCCAAGGGCTTGATAGATATTGTTTATTTCCACAATAGTCTAAAGAGGCTAATTTACCCTCATATTATAGATGAATCTTGAATAGTTTAAGTACCATACCTAAGGATGGAAAAGGGGCAAATCAGGGAGCCAATTTCTGATCTCAGGTCTGTCTGCCCTTTCCACAGTATCATGGAACTTGAGAATGGTGACATTTTATATATGAGAGTGAGGGAGGATAATTTGAGTCAGAAAGCACTTCTTAGACACTTTATCACATTTATGATACCCAGAAATAATTGGTTCAGCTTGTAGATTCTTCTAGATCTTGGGCAAGACAGCCCTTTCTGTCTTTTTTTTTTTTTTGGTATCAGGGATTGAACTTGGGGGTCCACCACTGAGCCTCATCCCCAGCCCTATTTTGTGTTTTATGTAGAGACAGGGTCTCACTGAGTTGCTTAGCACCTCACCATTGCTGAGGCTGGCTTTGAACTCGCGATTCTCCTGTCTCAGCCTCCCAAAGTGCTGGGATTACAGGTGTGCGCCACTGCGCCTGGCTAGCCCTTTCCTGTCTTAAGAGGTGAAGCCTCTTAAGCTGTTCCTGGTTTATTCAGGCCCTGGGTGCTGACTATCTCAGTGCAGGACCTACCAACCAAGTACCTTTGGTAAATTTATCTGAGTATCTATCAATAAAAGGGTAGCAAAAAATCCTGCTTTTATCAAACACAGGATTATTTCAACAGCCAAAGAAGCATAAATAATATAAATCTTGCTTCATAAGAGAATTATGCTGTTGCTGCTAGTGGTGATACTACTAGTTCAGAGCCTTTAATTCTTTAATTATAAAAGGCAACACGGAGGAATGCTGTTTTCTCTCCAAGGGAAAGGAGGACTTCTTTTGGCTTGCCTGTGTTCCTCATGATTTAATCAAACAAACACAAACAGACAGACATTTCCCAATCCACGAGATACCACCATACACATATCAGAATGGTCAAAATCCAGAACTCTGACAACACCAAATACTGACATTCATTGTTGATGTGAATGCAGAATAGTCCCCCCACTCTGGAAGACAGTTTGTTAGTTCCTTACAACATTAAACATACTATTTCCATTTATCCAGGAATCGAACTCCTTGGTATTTATCCAAAGGAGCATATAACTTAGGCTTACATGAAAACCTGTACATGGATGTTTACAGCAGCTTTATTCATGATTGCTGACCCTTAGAAACAACCAAGATGTCCTTTGGTAGGTAAATGGATAAACTGTTACATCCAGACCATGGAATATTGTTAGTGCTGAAAAGAAACAGCCTATCAAGCCATGGAACTACATGGAGGAAACTAAATGCACATTACCAAGTAAAAGAAGCCAATCTGAATATGTTGCATAGGTGTGATTCCAACTACCTGACATTCTGGAAATGGAAAAACTATGGAGAGGGTCAAAAGATCAATGAATGCCAAGGGGTGGGGGTGGAGAGATGAATAGGTGGAGCATAAAGGATTTTTAGGGCAGTGAAACTACTCTGTTTGATATGCTTATGGTAAATATACATTATTATACATTTGTCCAAATTCTCAGAATGTACACTTCCAAGAGTGAACCCTGATGTAAACTATAAGCTTTGAGAGATAATGATGTATCAATATAGTTCATCAATTATAATAAAGGTACCACTCTGTTGGGGGATGTTGACAGTGGGTGAGGCTGTGCATATGTTGGGGGGAGGAGTCATATGGGAAATCTCTGTATCTTCACAATTTTGTTGTGAACTTGAAACTGTTCTAGAATATTTGGTTTATTAAAAACAAACAAACAAATATCATTTCCCAGTCCTTGAAGTTCAGACACATAGCACACACTCTGACTTTGAGAGTACTCTTTCTATTCTGCCACATCTGTGGTCTCTCGGCAATTGTTCTAGGAGTTTCCTCATTTCAGTTTGCATTTTTAATAGCATTTCTATCTGATGACAAAAATAGGGCATATACAAAGTTTGGAAAGTAGAAAGGGAAAAAAAAAAGAAAAACAAAACCTCAAATCCTCCCTCCCAAATTGCTCCACCCAGAAATAGCAAAAGCATTTTGGATAGTAGTTGGTTCTATCCTGCATTATTCTACCAACACAAAAAACTTCATAAGTATTGTTTTGGTAAACATATGTATGAATATACATAGTTTAGTTAATCATTCAGAATTAAGATGGTAACATATTGGATATTTTCAGTTTTGCATCATTCTAAATAATGTGGTGAACATCTGTGTGGTTAAAGTGTTGCTGAAATTTTTGAATTATTTCCTGGACATGAGATTGTAGAGTTGAAAAGTGTGGATATTTTGATGATTCTTATACTATTGCAAATTGCTTTCTAGAAATTTTGTATCTATTTATACTCTTAGAAGCAGTGTGTGAGAGTTTTTGTCTGTCTGGTTTTCATAAGTAAAATAACTTAAAAAAATTGGTTGCTGGGCATAATGGTGCAAGCCTGCAATTCCAGTGATTTGGGAGGCTGAGGCAAGAGGATAACAGGTTTGGGGTTAGCCTGGGCAAGTTAGTGAGACACTGTCTTAAAATGAAAAATAAAAAGGGTTGCAGCTGATAGAGTGCCCCCGGGTTCAATTCCCAGTACCATGCATGCAAAAATTGTTATGAAAGTGGAGACAATATCTATTGATGGTATCTATTGGTTTAACAAACATTTCTTTTTTGTCTGATAAAGAGTGAATTTTAAAAATCTATTTGTTAATTATCAAATATCCAATTTTGTGAATTATCCATTTGTGCTATTTGCCCATTTATATATTAGGCTCTTACTGTTTTTAAAATGAACTTAAAAACTATTCCCCCCTCCTCAGTTTCTTATGAGTTATCTTTTTCTTAAATGTTAGACTTCAAAATGGAAAGATTTTTCCCCTTGATATTTAAAATAATGACCTATCCTGATTAAAAGAAAATAGTATATTATAAATAATTATAAAGAAAGTAAAAATCTTCTACATTCTACCTTTTGGATTTGTATTAACATTTTTGAAGAAAATCCTATATATTGACAGTTTTTTTTTTTTGTTTTTGTTTTTTGTTACCAGGGAATGTACTGTTTAGCACCTCAACTTTTGCCGAGGCTATTGACTGTAGTTTTTGAAGTTCAAAATTTTTAATTTTTATGTACTTAAAAACTATCATTTTAAAATTTCATATATGCTCCAATGTTTTTGTGTTTAGGGAAGTCTAATCTAGATATCAGATAAAGAATCATTTTTAAAGATAGAGCCATAGGCCAGAGTTGGTGGCACATGCCTGTAATCCCAGCAGTTCAGGAGGCTGAAGCAGGAGGATCGTGAGTTTAAAGCCAGCCTCAGCAATTTAATGAGGCCCTAAGCAACTTAGTGAGACACTGTCTCAAAATAAAAAATAAGAAGTGCTGAGGATGTGATTCAGTGGTTAAGCAACCCTGGGTTCAATCCCCGGTTAAAAAAAAAAAAAAAGGATGTGCGGTTCTCTTTATGAAGGCAATATATTTTAGGATATTTAGGAAATTAAGGGGGAAAATATCAGCCACAATGCCTTGACCCTATTGCAACTACTTTCTATTTCGATGCATGGTTGAGTCTTTTGATCTTGAGTATTTAATTTATTTTTATGTGGATATAAGGATATTGCATATGCAATTTCCCATCGTACACTTTGCACTCATAACTACGCCATAAGCATTATTTTCATATTGCTACATAATCTCTGTCATGATTGTTTTAAATGATTCCCTAATGGCCCCTCTGGTTGCTGTGTAGTCACGACTGACCCTGTTCCACTGATGAACATTCCAGTTGCTTCCTATTTTTCCTTCAAGTGATATTTTGAAACACCAAAGTCCAGCCAAGCAGAATCTCCTACTGTTCCCGGGGGGCTGACTATAACAGAATTTGACTTCTGCTCGTTTCTTCCTCTCCTCAGAGGAACTCTGGAAGAAATCCCTTCCCCTCCCCCTGTGCTGAAGGTGGAACACAGGGCTTCACATATGCTAGGCAAGCTCTCTACCATGGAGCTACATCCCCAGTCCAAGAAATAATTTTGAAAGAATGGTTGACAATTATAAAATTAGGAGGAGAGAAACTGTGGGTTGAAAGTATGTTGAGCTTTCAAGAGAAAGCTGCCTTAGGAACCCAGGCTGCTTAGATGTTGTTGTAGGGGCTCATGAATGAAGCACAAGTTTATAATAATGATTTTGACAGAATGCTTTTATTTACGCAGTGCTTGGTACTTTTGAGGGCTGGATCTGTGCTTGTCATTTGCTATCTCTGTGACTTTCAACAATGATGCAACTGCTGAACCTGTTGTCTTTCTGTAGAATGGCCAGGAGGGAGGCCAGGGGAGTGAGGGTGGTGGGGGAAAGAACCAGGAGCAACTAAGGAGCAGGCAAGAGAGCCTCCCAGGAAAGAGATGCACTTGAATGAATGTAGACTGGATGTTTTATTCCTGGGCCTCAGTGTCTCTATTTTTACAAAGGGCTTCACATGCAGTCTGTAAGAACCCTTCTTATAGGAACCCCCAGTCCTGAGAACCCCACCTAGGCCAGCTCTGCATCTCTGACTGATGTGTGGCTCTGGCCATGATGTTCATGCTCTGGACTCAGCCCATAGTTTCTGAGAAACTTCCAGGGCAGCAACATGCCCTAGCCTCCTTTATAGCCCCTGGTATGTTTGGGGGGTAGTGGATGTGGTTATCAGCAAACTACATATTTATTACCATCCATCCTCTATACCTGTGGGTTCTATATTTCTGGATTGAAAATATTCAAGAGGAAAGATTGCGTCAGTACTGAAGATGTACAGATTTTCTTGTCATTATTTCCTAAACAATACAGTATAACAACTATTTACTTAGCATTTGCAAATATTAGGTATTATAACTTATCCAGAGATGATTTAAAGTACCCAGAGAACATATGTGTAGGTTATACAAAAATACTATGGCCATTTTATATAAGGGGCTTAAGCATCACGGGTTTTGGTATTTGCTGAGGTCCTGGAACCAATTCTGTAATTTATAATAACTGTCATTGGTCTGCTGGCAAAGTTGGCGAACAATACCTTGTCTTCTCCATGAAAATGATCCTTAATTATTTTCAGTCCAGCAGGAATTAGGAAACAACTCAGTATTTAGTGGTGGAGAGCCAGGGACATGGTCAGCAATCTTGTTTCAGGCGTCTAAATGTCTCGTTTGTAGAATGGGAATAACAACACCTACTTCATAGGACTATCTGGAGACTGAATGAAATAATGGTTGTCAAAACAGTAAGCACAGTGCCAGGCACACAGTAAGCGCGCAGTAATATTAAGTGGTTATTAAGATCATGATTATTGGCAAACTGGAAAGACAGAGCCCTTACGTGGCACAAGACTAGGAGCCAGGGAAAGACTTGGAGATGTGCCCAAGGCGTGCCTAGAGACGTGTGCAGCTACCGGCCAGGAGAAGGCGGAGCTTTAAGTACCAGGCGAGCCCCCGGAAAGGCAGGGCGCTTCGGCCATGCTCTTCCAGCAGTCGAAGCCCCTTGGCCACGTACCAATCGCAGGACATTATCTTTGATTTTTCCCGAAAGTACTCAGTCCTCTAGACTTTCAGGAGGTTACTGCTTGGTAAGACGACCAAGGAGTCAGGCCCGCAATGGTGCGGGTCCCACGACTGTCGTGTTAGGCCCCGCCCCGGGGAGGTGTCACCGGAGCGTTCTGGGAGTACCGCTCGCCGCAGCACCCGGCGTCAGAGCAGGAGACTCCCTCCTCCCAGGCTGTGCGGTTCCGGTGAAGGGTGGCCCTTTAAAAGGCAGTGTCTTGTCCGGAGAGGGCGGGTAGGGGGAGCTGACCGCCGCCGGAGGCCCGGCCCTTCCTCCTTGCCCCCTTCCTTGGTTCGTCCCTCCCTCCCGGGTCCCAGCTTTGCTGTTTCGCTAGTCCAGCACACGCTCCGCCTCCGTCAGTCGGCTCCGCTGTCTAGTGAGCGGCGTGGACAGGAGCTGGGGCCGGACGCGCGGCCGGGGCTGGGGGCTGGGAGCGCGGCGCGCACGGCCTCCCAGAGCAAGATCGGCCCCCGCCAGCGGGCGAGGCCGGCGCCAGGATGGCAGAGATGGGCAGTAAGGGGGTGACGGCGGGGAAGATCGCCAGCAATGTACAGAAGAAGCTCACCCGCGCGCAGGAGAAGGTGAGCGAACTGGAGTCTCGGTCACTTGTCCCCCTACTCCCCAGGGTCAGACCTCGTCGCCTCCGGACGGCCGCTGCCCAGGGGTCCTAAGGCTGCGACCCCCGACGCTCTGAGTTTTCCCCTCTGGTTCGCGTTCTCGGTCTCCCCACCTGGGCCAGGGGAGGGCACAGCTGTCCGCTCACCCCTTTCTCTCCCCCCACCCCCCGCCGCCTTCGGCCGCTTTGTACAGTCGTTGTTCTCCTGCAGAGAAGTGGCGGCCCACGCTCTGGGCTCCTGTAACTGCGCTTGGTCCACCCTAACCCCACCCTGGAGGCCAAGAGCCGGGAGGCTGGGAGGCTAGGTGGCGACCCCCAGCTTTTCCAGGCCCGTGCGGGCAATTCCGGAGGGGCCCATGCCCAGGGAGGGAGGGAGCATTTCTCTCCAGCCCGGGGCTACTGCGCTACTCCGACTCCTAAGGCTACTTCTCAACCCGCGGGTGCCGGCGCCCGCAGTACTCTCCTTCCCACCACCTCTCCACCTTCGATCCCCACTGGCCCGAATGAAGGATCAGATTTCCTTTCCTGTGAGGTGCCTGAGGCCTGGGAGCTCCTGCCTGGCTCCGCAGGCAGCAGAAGGCTGCGCTCCCCTCCAGGTGGTCCCCTTGTTCGAGTAGGGGCTTAGCGTTTCCAGCTGCTCGGGAGAGGGTGGCGGTGCTGGCTTTGGTAGCCCTTCGCCGGCCGGGTGGGGACCTGTCCCAGAGTAGGGGCGTGTAGGGCGCTGCAGGAAATCTGACCCCTCTTCGCTGAGAGTGACTCCCAGCTGGCGCTGGGGGATGGAGTCGGAGCTTCCTGGGGCACCCTGACTGTGCAGGAAATGCAGGGATTGGGAGGCGGGGGTCCTTGCCCGGTCAGCTTTTTATCCCAAGCCATCTCTGGTTTATTGAATTGGATCACGCCAGCTGCTGACGCCACTTCCCCCTGACGATTCTTACTGAAATCTGAGAATGTAGAATCCGTGTTTCTGCCAGGGTAGCCCCCCAAGAGCTACGTGGCGGACCAGGAGGGGACTGGTAGACAAGCCGGCCTTCCCCAGCAGGCCTTGTGGCTGTTTATAAACAATGACTTTTGCCGCTGAGACCTGCGGGCTCCCTAAGGATGCAGTCACGTGACGGAGGCGCGGGGGTGTTGGGGAGGGGGAGCTTCCCCTGTGTCTCCATGAGTCCTACTGCCCATCCTTGTGGTTGGGCTAAGGAGATGTGTGTGTGTGTGTGTGTGTGTGTGTGTGTGTGTGTGTGTAGGGAAGGGCTGTGGGCCACACTCCAGATCTGGCCAGCCCCAGTTCCCCACCCCACCCCAGGAGGAGGAGGGATTAGAGCCCCAGGAATAGCTTGGTGGGGGTTGGGAAGACTTACATCTTCCAGGTTGGAGGGGTAGCAGCAGATGCAGCTACTCTTGCTCCCCACCTCCCAATGACTGGGTAATCCATCTAGGTGCCTGGAGCAGGCAGCCTGGGCCTGAGCCTGTTTCCTGATCCTAAGAGGAGGAAGATGAATGGGAATCTCAGTGCTAGCTGAGAGAGGTTCCTTTAGCCTTGGCTGATGATGTCCAACTTCTGCCTGGCTCCCCATTGCTCCTGGTGTGCCCCTTTCCCCCAGTTGCCTTTCTCTGCAGCAGCATCTTTGATGTAATTCTAGGGAAAGTAGGCATGGGCTGTCCCCTTCTTGTAAGTGGCCATGTGTCGCTCGCTCACAAAGCTACTATTCCTCCCTCTTCAACCCCTGTTCTGTGGTCTTGTGCAGTTGGCTGACAGCTGGTGGGCTATGGATGCTGTACTTGGCCAATAGCAGGGCAGGCTCTGCCCAAATCTGGGCTTCATGGAACTGCAGTTGCTTAGTGCCACAGCTGTTCTCTGCCCCACGGGTACTACTTAGGCACCCTCATCCCATCAGAAGCCAAGACAGTGTGACAGGCATCCTGGCTGTCTCTGAAAGTAGACTTTCTTCTATCCTTTTCTTTCTTGGCCCAGCTGCAGGCCCTGCTCCCAAGAAGCCCTATACCTCAACCCACGCCAACCTCTCTTCTGTTTGTTATCCTGTCACTCAGAATCTGTTGTAGCCTGGGTGTTGCTAACAGGGCTGCCGCCTCAGCATCTTCTGGTGGTGTTCAATACTCCCTCTAACACCAATTGCTAATGGGACTTCAATCCTACTGCCTTACAAATAGCCCCACCACTGTGCTCACCTTGCCTCAGTCAAATCAGTGAGGAATGGGGGCAGTTCCTATTTCCATAGGAGGGCATTTTTTGACAAAGGACAACAGGAGCTATGGTGGAAGGGCCAAAGAATATTCATATAGGAAGGAGTGTCCCCATCATTCATCCTCTCTTCTCCCCACACCCTGTCTCAGCTCAAACATCCAGCAAGACTCAGAGGGTGATAGTGTGGTCCTCTAGAGCCATGGATCTCTGTGGGAGTCACTGAACCAGGTCTCCTATGTGTCCCTCCATGGATCCTGGGTTGCTGTTACCCACTGATCCACCTGCTTGTACCACTGATTTGGGCAGATCTATATGTGTGCACTTAGGGCATTTACCAATAGGTAAATCACCCAATAGGAGCTTAGTGTTTATGAACAAATGAGAGTATTTGGGGGGCTTGACTTGTGAGCCCTGACACAGACCTATGGCTGGACCAATTTATGTCATGTGCTACTTTGCTGTCCCTTGTTCATCAGGTCCTGTCTAGATGTGAGCCTTGTCCTAGGCTGAGCCCCTGGATGTGGTCTCAGACCTGGTGCCTGTGGCTTTGGCTCATGTGGAGCATATTCCTGTAAGGTCTCCTACCACCACTGCTGGCCTCTCAGCCACCCCCAGTGTGCCTGAAACTCAGGCCTTGTGGGCGCCATGAGGTCATCTTCCCATTGCGTTTGGCTTGTCGGACCCTCTATAAATGACTGTGTCCATTTTTGGGCCTCAGAGGGTGGCTGAGCAAAGCCAATTTAGGGTGGAGCCTGGGTCAGATGACAGAGAGGATTAGAGGTTGGCGGACTAGGCCCCTTGGGGGATGGGGTGGCTGGGCAGAAGGACAGCTGGGGTGCAGGGGGTGGAATCTCTTCTGCTGGCAAAAGGTCTGTGCCCTAAGAGTTCTCATGGAGCATGTGTCAGGGAGGCTGGGCCTTGTTTTGGTGGAGCTGGGCTGGTGATGAACATAGGAGAAGGCCCTGGCCAGGGTGGAAGTGTGTACTTTCCCCCTCCTGGCTGGCCTTCCCTGACTAGGCTGGACAGTGGGGAGCACCAGCTGGGAGAGGGAGGTCCCAGGGCTGTCCATGCACACACTGCGCTGGCATGCCGAGCAGATGCTCATTAAAGGAAGGGGCAGTGGCAGTTATTTATAGGACCCTGACACATGGCCATGAATCTCACCATGTTCCTCTGCGTGGTCAAGATCTCCCCACGCAGTAGCCTCGTCAGCCTCTTCAGCCTCTTCAGTAGGTGCCAGGCCTAGACATCAAGCCCATCTTTGCAGCAATGATAAAAGTGGCCGGGTCACACTTAAGAGTAGGTGCATGTGGCTCTTGTAACATAAGAGGCAACTGAGGCACAGGTAATCTTTACCACCCACCTGGTCATACAGCCTTGTGATGGAGCTCAGAGCCCACTTGGACCGCTGATTTTGCATGTGCCATTCCTCTTTCTCAGGCCCCAGTCCAGAGCTGCTACACAAGAGCAGCAGGTGCTTTGTCCACCTCTGCCCTTGAGTGTCTGAGGCCCTTTCCTTGCCTTCTCCCTTCCTACTTCCCACATCACCTGTCTTTTCCTCTACCTGTCTCTCTATCTACCTGCCCTGAGCCTTTTCTCTCTGAATTGCCCAGGCTTTTGATGCACCTTCCAGACTGTGATCAGCTTCCCTGGAACCCAAGTTATTTATGTAAATGCTCATCACCTGCTGGGGGAGGGATCTTGACATCTTATCTAGGTCTCTATAGGAGCTCTGTATAGACAGGTGGGTGACGGGACGTTGGAAGCACAGCCCTGGGACCTCTCTGAGCCCTTGCAAGCTTGGGTGGCCTCAGTACAGTACGCTGGCAGGACGTAAGCCAGGCAAAGGCTGTTTTGTCTAGCGGGGCAGATGAAGGGGAGTGTGATGGACTGTCTGGGGCACAGGGAAGGACAAGGGTCCCAGGAGGCATGAGTTTGAGCTGAGGTGTAGAGGGGGGAGTGTGGGCTGTCAGGACATTGGCAACCTTTAAGAAAAGGGGTGGCCAGGTGGCAGATTCAGGTCAGATTTGATCAAGTCTTGAATGCTGGGGATTTAGGGAAGCCGAGCTTGACTGCTTCGCCTCCTCTCCATAGATCGCCTATCGGGCCTCCCTTTTCACTTTTGCTCTCTGGCACCTGGTCAGGCCTTTGCCCCTGCAATCCAAGGCTGAGCCTCACCTGGTCCTTTTGCTAAGCAGTCTTAGAATCCCAGAGTTCCACTTTCCGCTTTAGGCCTTCTGTCTTGCACATCACCATGTGAATAACAGCAGAGAGCGCATGGCTTTGGGTTCCCCTGACTGGCCGTGGGATCTTAGGCAAGTTGCAAGACCTTCCCAAGCCCTGTTTCTTTTTGTCAAAGAAGTCTTAATAATGATGGTTCCTCTTTACATGTATGTTGTGGAAAGTAAAACCTTTGACAGATGCCCGGCACATAGCAAATCTTACTAAAGCCAGCACCACAAAATCCCCACCAGGAGACCTCCCTTCCCACATAGTCCTTCTTCCCAACTGCTCTCCTTGGGAGTGTCCATTACAGGCCTCTGTAGACAGCTAATCCGTGCTGAGCCCTTAGTTGATCAGGGCTTCGTATACTGTCACAGCCCTGGGATGGTTCATGCATATGTTCATGTGTGTGGTATGTGTGTCTGTGTGTGCTGTGGGTATGTGCCTGTGTATGGTGTCTGCAGGGGCAGTCTATGGCAGGCAGAAGGCTTGGACTAGAAATCAGACTGTTTGGGAGTGAATCTCGGCTCCTACACATAAACTGTGACTGGGCACATTTTCCTTGTCTCATCTTCACTTTTCACCACTGGTAAAATGGTGATGGGGTTTGCATATTCATTCATTTATTCTCACAACAAATATTTGACACCCACTACCTTCAGGCATTGATCTAGGCAGTAGAAACCCAAAGGTGAACAATCCAAGCCCCTGCTTTGCTAGAGCTGCTATCTCAGCCAGGGAGAGTCAATACACAAATGGCTGTGGTGACAGGTAGTCACAGGAGCTGGAAAGCAGGAGGGTGTCCTGTATGTGAGACCTGTGCTGATCTGAGATTCAGATGTGATGTGGGACATTGGTGTGCAGTGGGAGGGTCAAGGTTGTGGGAAGCGTCTGGTGTCCAGGTGAGAGGGCACCTCTGGGAGCAGGGCTTCCTATTGGACACCAGGTGTGTTGTGCTTTTCTTCTCTTTCTTTTTTCTCTTCTTTTGGTACCGGGGATTGAACTCAGGCACACTTCACCACTGAGCTATATCCCCACCCTTTTATATTTTTTATTTTGAGATAGGACCTCACTTAGTTGCTTAGGGCCTAAGTTACTGAGACTGGCCTCAAAATTACGATCCTCCTGCCTCAGCCTCTGGAGTTATAGGGATTATAGGTGTAATTCACCATGCCTGGTGTATGTTGTGTTTTTCTAAAGCCACCTTTTCCTCAAGTCTCTTTTTGGGATTCAAAATACAAAGAAAGGACACCAACACTGAAAGTACCAAGCAGGGGAGGTCCAGGCAGATGTGTGGCTCTGATGGGGGTTTGTGTGGGGCTGGGGGGCAGGACCTCCCATGCTGGATGTATGCTGGGGGAGGTGGGAGGGGCTGCTAAAAGATGAAGGGGACTGTGCCAGAGATGACCTAGACCAGGAAGGCCATGTGTAAGACTTCCACACAGCTGTGACTGGCATAGCCGAATGACACAGCTTTAGAGAACTGGGGTTGAGGCCCTCCCCAGGCATTCTTAGCCTTCGGCCAGTCATGCTGACCTCTGATCCTCAGTTTCCTTGTCTGAAGTAGGGGTACTTGCTGCCAGGGCCATTGGGAAATGAAATGGAAACATGCAGGGGAGACTGCTAGCCCAGGGCAGGGCCCTAGAGCCACCAGTAGGATTCAGCATCTTGCTATTCTCATGCCACCTTATAAGCCTGGCATCCGGGCTTCTGCTCACCCCTGCCGCAGGCTGCCACCTCCTAACAAGGCCACAGGGTTGTGCACATGCCAGTGGCTGACCAGGGTCAGGACTGGGGAGTGGAAAAGAGAAAGGCAGGTTCTTCCTGCCCCAGGGGAAGGTTTGTCAAATATTAACTTAATAATAATAGCTGTGGGTTACTATATACCTGCCATGTGCCATCATACCTGCCAACAAGTGAGGACGTTAGGTCCCTTGAGCAAAGGAAGAAACTGAGGTTTGGTCCAGTGGCGTGACTTCCATGAGATGGCCGTTTGGGTTGCCACCTCTGTTGTGGATGAGGCAGTTGGTCTGGCCCTGGGGACTGCCTTGGAGACAGGCAGATGAGATGGCATTCTCCAGCCTGGGGACCCTGTCTGTCCTTCCAGTCCCACTTGGAATAAAGGTTTATATTTTGGGGTGTGAGGTGGACTCTGGGGTGATGGGAAGACTTGGGGTTTCCAGAAACAAGTCCAAAGTCAGGGGTTCATGCATCACGAGGACAGACAAGACCCTGTGTGTGTTTTCTCCAATAATGAAAGCTATGTTAATTTATTCCGTCTAAAGGAGGACTCCTTATTCTGAAATTGAATCCTGCCTACTTTTGTTTCAGTCATTGCTACAATGTTTCTTTGTTGAAATGATAGCATTACTAGTCACTTTTTAATGTGCTTGGGGAGGAAGCAGCTGTGCTGTCCTCATGCAGGCACACAGAGATTTTTCCTGGTGAGGGACTCCTGCTCTGGGTCCCTTGATGCCTACCTTTGTGGCCTGGGTTCAGGGTAGAGGCAAGCCTGAATGTCTCTGCTCATGAGGACAGGGGCCAGCTTGTATCCTACAGTCACTGTAGCATCCACACCCCCAGCTTGGGCATCCAGTTGTCCCGTTATATCCTTGGTTGGTGGGTTCCAGGATCCCCACCTTCCAGATGCCAAAATCCTTCTATACTCAAGCCCCTCATATAAAATGCTGTATTTTTGCATATAACCTAGGCTCATTTTCATGTAATACTTTAAATCATCTCTACATTACTTATAACACCTAATACAATGTAATTGTGATGTTAATAGTTATTATACTGCATTGTTTAGGGAATGATATCAAGAAAAAGTCTGTGCATGTTCAGCACAGGCAGATTTTTTTTCTTTTGAAGATTTTTGATGCATGGTTGGTTGAATCTGCAGATGTGGATACACGGGGCTGACTGTACTTCTTGCATGCATGGGTGCATGACTTTGGTGGCAGCAGAGAGACAGTGCTGATGGCTGTCAGAGACTCTGGGTTTCAGAAGAGAAGGACTGCAGGATTCGGACTAGTGTTAGGAGATGCTGATCCCACCCTGCCTCTACTACTGTGGGGTGATCTAGTCTTCCCTCCACACTACCTTCTCCCACGATCAAATGGCATGATGAGTGGACACCAGGGCTATAGTGGGGCCTAACTTAAGCCAGCAGCTATAGCACTTGGTGCTGGGTAACAGGGCTCTTGTGATTGGCCAGGGCCCTGCTAGGGAGTCCTGCCTGGTTTTAGGCCAGATGCCAAATGGGGCTTGGCCTCAGTCCTCAGCAGATGGGTGTTCATAAGAGCCTATGGGTGACAGAGACACTGGGGGTGCTGACTGGTGGTGGTGGGGATTAGTGTGATTGGCCAGACCAGATAATCCACTGTTAACGCAGCCTGCCACTGCCCTCAGACGCAGTTCTCAGTCTCTTTGCAGAGCCTCAGATTGCAAGGACCCACACCTTCTCCCCGCTCCGTGACCCAGATCCTGAGTGTCACAGCAAGCAGATGCAGTGGGATTGGGGTCACAGCATGGGGTGGGGGAGGAGTCCAGACTTGGAGCCTTCTGGGACAGAGCTTGGAGCGCTGAGTACTGGGAGTTGTGGTCCCGGGAGTGGGTAATTGTACCTCCTGTATTGTGCCTGGCTCCCACTGCTGCCTTTGCCCCTTTGGAAGAGCTGTGAGCTGTGGACATGTTGCCTTTGCAGTGTGAAGGCCCAATGCCATGGGCTGAGCCTTGGATCGTCATTGGAGTGAGTGCGTGGGCGGCTGCAGCCCACAGCTGCTACATGACTGAGCCGGGGTGAATTCCTTGCTGCCAGGGTCTCTTGCTACTCTCAGCTCTTCCAGACCACTGCAGACTCCTTTCCTCAGTGTCATCAGGGCACCCTTTTCAGGGTCCTGTCTCCCCAAATATGCTCTTTGCTTTGTTTTTTGTTGTTGATACTGGGGATTGAACCCAAGGGGCACTTTACCACTGAGCTACATCTCAAGCCCTTTTTAAATTAAATTTTTTTTTAAAAAAATTTAGTTTTGAAAGAGGACTTTGCTAAGTTTGAGGCTGGCCTCAAACTTGCAGACCTCTTGCCTCAACCTCCTGCCTCAGCCTCCTGAGTTGCTGGGATTACAGGAGCAGGCCATAGCACCAGGCTGGCTCCTTGCTTTGTATATGTCACTTCTTACACAGGTTAGATCCCCCAAGGGGACTGCAGTTCACCTAAGGGTGGTGACCATGGCCATCTTATTATCCTGTTAGTATCCTTATGCCCATTGTGGGCCAACATGTTGAGAGGCTCATGATGGTGCTGTCCCAACCCCAGTGGAGTTCCCTGCTTTGCACACAGTGCCCATCCTGGGACTGGGGGCCAGGGAGGGCACCAGAGGGAGTCCTGACGTCTGTGCCTTAGGGCTGGGCAGTCAGGAAGAATCCAGACATTTCAAGGAAGGCACAGGGGGACAGGGATAGGGTTGGGCTGCAATCCTGGAGTCAACCTGTCAAGGCTGGGGCCAGGGGCCAGGTGATACCTGCCCTGCTGCTGAATTGCTGGTGGATAGCATCCTGCACCAGCTCTGCCACCTGCATGTCTGTTGCTCTGTCTGCTTCAGAGCCCAGGGTGACACAAAGGGTGTGAAACTGCTGGGCTTGAAGAGCAAGTTGAGAAGATCATTGGTGAATTGCTTACCCCCTTCAGGTCATCCCTGTGCTCTGCTCCTCTCTGTGGGGCTGGCCATTAACTTAGATGGGCAAGGGGACTCCCTTTGTTTTTGGATAGGAGCCATCCTACCAGCTGTGGGGACCCCTGGCTGCAGGTTCACACCACTGGATGGGCAGTGGGCATCGGAGGGCACAGTCTTTGTTGTATGGATGGAAGACTGGGGGCACCAGCTGGTTGGTGATGCTGATTAGGGTGTCCAGGTCCTGTGGCTGCAGGCGTTTTGCTGGGACTTTAGGACCAGAAGGAGGACGGGGTAATAGGAGAGTCTTTGCCAGTCCAGCTTCATTTTCCAACAGCTGTGACTGCTTTCTTTGGACCCTTTGCTCAACTCACCCTCTCCATGGGGCTGCTGCCAAGATGCCTGAGCCCTGGGCGAGCCTGGGCCCGCCACTGGGCCCTGGGGACCAAAGTGGCACTGCGAGGCCTAAGCCATGAGAGGTCCCTTGTACAGACCCCTGTCTCCCATCTAGCCAGCCCCTTGCAGCGCCCCTGTTCCTCTGGCCCAAGGTGGCATCAACTGTCTTATTCCATGTTATCTAGTCCATGGATAACTATGTAGGGGGACAGATATGGGTGATGGTGAGAATGGGTGTGCTGATCTGGACTCAGGACCACTGGCAGGTAGGAGAAAGGTGAAGAAGATTCAGGGGCGTGTTGCAGAGATTTAAGAAGCTTTAACCTTTGGAGAGACCAGGGAATTTGTCCTGCAGTCCTGGGCAAGTTGCCTGCCCTCTCTGTTTCACCCCCTGAGAGTGGTATGGTGAGAGTTCTTGCTCCTGGGGTTTGTGTGAGAGTGAAGCACCTGGCTTGGAGCCTGCTCACTGGTGGGGGCTGATACTCCTCTGTGCCCCAGCAGATCTTGGGAAAGCCCTTGACATCCCATGTGTGCACACCATTGTGGCTTTTGTGTTTTGTCTGTGCTTATGACAGGTCTCTTGAAATTGCACTGCAGTGTCCTTAACATTTTTTTCCTGCATAGGCTGAAAAAGCTAAATTGGGAAGTGTTGGCTTCACCTCACAAGGGAGGAAGTCAGAGCTCCCCTGAGCTAAGCACTGATTGAGGGGGCAGGGATGGAGGACACATGGTTCCAGGTTGGGCTGTATGTTTAAGGGGCCAGTCATGCATTCATTCATTGGAGGAGCCTGATGTGTACCAGAAGAGCATGAACTTGAGACTCTTGAGTTGGGCCCTGGCCACAGAGCCCCAGTGTGCCCATCTGGAAACTGGGAAGCCAGCAGTCAGGTGAACTCTGGCTGCTGTAAGGGATATTGGCAGCAGCTGAGCTCCTGCTGGGTTCTGCTGGGTCTAGGTGGTTTAGGAGGGCAGGACCATCTTAGCGACTTCACTGAATTTGGTAAATTACTAAGAACAATCACATCTACCATCTGCCATTTGTTTCTCTCTGCCCTGTGAGGTCACCACACAGAAATATGGTCCCCTTGGGCAGATGAGGACAATGAAGCTCAGGGGAACCCTGGCATTTCCTCCCTTCTGGGCTTCAGAATGGCTTTTTTCACTTGCTGTTATCCGCCTCCTGGAACTCAGGAGTGAGATAGTGGGGGAGGAGGGATGATTATTGAAGAGCAAATGTGTGTTCAAATGAAAATTAGTGTGTGGGCTGCAGCAATCAGAGAGCACCTGGTATATGTTTGGGCAGGGGTGGTGGTGGACCCTTGGTTACCCAGGAGGCTGGCACATCAGAAGAGAAGGTGATAATGGAAAGTTGGACCTCTCACTGTTGAGGATTTCGACATGGCCCCTGGGGTCCTCCAGCTCCTCCAGGAGGAAGGCAGGGTGCAGGGGACCTGGGGCCCTGCAGGAATCAAGGGGCCCCAGAGGTTCAGAGCTGGATCTGAATGAAGCTGGTCCGACTCTGTGCTCCCCGTATCCTCAAGGTGTCAGGGAGAGTTAGGTCAGATGTCCTATCTCCCATGTCCCATGAGGGACTGGGGGAGCCTGGGGAATTTAGTAGCTTGGAGGCAACTTAAGGCCAAGTGAAGAGTGAGGAGTATGAGCTGAATCTTGTTCTAAACTGAGAATCAGAATCAACAGTTAATTGGATGCATTTGCTAAACCTGGGATAGGACCCAAATATTGTTCTTTTTCTGAAATATTAACTAAGCCAGAAGTTTCTTTTTTTCTTTTTCTTTTCTTTCTTTTTTTGGTACTAGGGATTGAACTCAGGGGCACTTGACCCCTGAGCCACATCCCCAGCCCTATTTTGTGTTTTATGTAGACACAGGGTCTCACTGAGTTGCTTAGTGCCTCGCTGTTGCTGAGGCTGGCTTTGAACTTGTGATTCTCCTGTCTCAGCCTCCCAAAGTGCTAGGATTACAGGTGTGTGCCACTGTGCCCTGCTCAAAAGTTTATTTCTTGATGTCCCCTTTTCCCTCCAAGGACCCAGTGAAGCAGTATGTCCTGAAAGTGGGCCTGGCTGAACTGAAATGTCACCTGCTTCACAAGCCTGGCCCTGTGCTACTGGTTGGGTGGGCTGCAGGCCTGGAGAAGGCCATAGCTGAGGCATGCTTTTGTCCTAGCCTGAGGACTTTGGGGGCAGTGCTGCCCCAGCTCTGGTGGCCAGGTGGGGGTTGCTCCCAGGCTGGCTTGGGCGGACTGCAGAAGCTTTGCTGAGAAGTGGGTGCAGGCTCAGGGCCTGGCCAGGAGAGCTGAGTCAGCATGTGGGAAACTGCTCAGGAGTGAGGACAGAGCTGCTGCACTTGAGGGTCACCCTGCCCGCTGTGCCACTCAGACCAGAGAGTCTGCCCCTGCAAACTGCAGCAGCTCTGTTTCACTCTTGTGCGCTAAGCTGCTGCCTTAGCATTGCACATAGAGCCCTGGAGCTGCCGAGGCCTCAGGCAGGCAGCGGAGACCCCGGGAGTCTGCTCCACCCTCCTCCCATTACTCGGGCCAGTTATTAAACCTTTCTGGCTTCTGTTCACTCTGCTACAAAATGGGGTTAACAGTCCTGCCTGCTGAACCCCAGTCCTCAAGGAAGATGAGTTCTGTTGTGCATCTGTATTCCTGGCTCTGGGCACATAGCAGACACACAGCATGAAGTGAATTGGAGTGTCAGACTCCGGGGGATAAGGGATGGGAAAGGCTTTACAAAATATGGCAAGGTGGAAAGAGTGTCAGTGTTGAGTTTCAGATGCCCAGGTTCAAATCCCAGCTCTGCTCTCCTAAGTTTTTTGACCTTGGGCAAGTTGTTAATCCCCTTGGAGCCCCAGTTTTCCTGTTTGTGGAATGGGTTTATCATGAGCATTAAATGGGAGAATGTGTGTCTCCATGTCACACTGAAGACACCAAAGGCCAAGGTGCTAGCTCTGGGACATGATGTGGCTGTAGGCTGGTGTGGGGGTGTTAGGCCACACCATGTCTTATGTGTGTGAACTCTTGAGCCATCATTCCTGAGACCAGCCCTTGGCCCACCAGCAGTGGAGGAGTCCAGGCCCTGCTTGGGATTTAGATGACCTGAGGACCATGAGAGGGAGTAAGAAAGGGAAGGGGATGGTCTGTAGAGGACCTTGTAGGTGCCAGGCCCCAGCTGCCCTGTGGAACCCTAGCCGTCTCAGTCCTTGCATGGGATAGCAAGGAATCTGCAGATCTCTACCCAAGCCTTGTCCCTTGCTCCCTCATTCCTGTGATTGGCTGCTCTGGCTGGCAGATTAAGGACCCCTTACTGGAGAGTGGTGTTTCTTCTTGTCAGGAGAGGCACATGGGAGGGGACAGTTAGGATGAGACCAGGCCTGCAGACACAGTGGTGCGTGCTGGTCTTGGCCATGCTCTCTGGGAACCTTTGCCCTCTCTCCTGTGTGCAGAACCTCCTACCCTTCTGAACTCACTGCTACATCCCTTCTCCTATAGCCTTTGGAGGAGGCCTGGCTTGTTGCGCAGAGGGACGAGGTCATACACCTTCTCAGACAGTGAGGCGAGGGCTTCAGGGAGAATGTTCCACATGAGTCCTGGAAGTCAGAGATGAAAGGACTTTGATGTTCTAGAGGCCAGTGACTTGCCTAAGGCTGAGGGTTAGTGATAGTCCTCTGGCTGACCCCTGCATTGTCCCCCTGAGCTGGTGAGAGGCCTCGAGGGTGGTGAAGGCATTTAATCAGCAACACTGTCTCATGCTGGGCAGCAGGCTGCCCAGTGGTCAGCCTCTCTGAGCTCTTCTGCTTCTTTTATTTCTCTGTGATATCAGCAGGGCCTGGATTATGGCCCAGAGAGGGTTGGCACCTGTTAAATCACACAGCCTGTCAAAGTGGGGCTGGGAGGTCCCTCCCCCTTCCTTTCCTGTCCTCCAACTGTGTACAGACCTCCTGCATCTAGTGGAGGTGATGGACAGTGCCTTCACTGGCCCCTTCACCCCCTTTAGTCTCCTCTAGCCCACCGTGTTCTCTAAGACCATTCCCTCTTGCCAGCACAAGAATAATAGTTGTGGGATCAGCAGGGGGAAGCCTGGAAAAGTCCCCTCCATGTCCTCTAATATTCATTCCATCTGCCAGAGAATGGGCACAGGTAGGGCCAGAGTCAGGGCAAGGGCCAGGGCCAGAGCCATGGGCAGAGGCAGGGCCGGAGGCAGGGTCAGGGCTAGGGCCAGAGGCAGGGCCATGGGCAGGGGCAAGGGCAGGGCTAGGGCCAGGGGCAGGGCCAACATCAGAGGCAGGGTTAGGGCAATGGGCAGGGCCAAGGCTGGGGCAGGGCTAAGGGCAGGGGTAGGGGCAGGGGCAGGGCCATGGGCAGGGGCAAGGGCAGGGCTGGGGCCAGGGCCAGGTGCAGGGGTGGGAGCAGGTGACTACCTCTGCCTGTTAGGGTTCCCTCTTGCTTATCCTCCTCACTGCCCTCACCCCTTTATCCAGGAGCCCCTTCCTTCTGTGTCCCTTCCCAACTCGACTGCAACCTCTCTACTGATTTCTTGGGGGAAAAGGTGGTGGAAGAACCCTGTGCTGGGATAGGACCCCTCTCCTCTGCTCTGGACTCTGGACTTGCCAGCCTCACCTTGGTTTCCCCATGTCCACTGTGGGGATCCCTCTCTGTGGTGCCTTGGGTGCTGGGTACTGTGGATAGTCCAGGTCTGAGGCAGGAGGCTCTTAGCACAGTGGCCAGGAGACTCAGGCTCTGGGAATGACATGAGGCTGCAGTGAGGGTGGACCCCCACTGTAGTGCTTACATTTTGAATTTTGGTGGTAGGCAGGACTGGGTGAGAGCTATTTAAAACCAACTCTGGGCATTCACTCCATTGAATAACAAAAATAACAATGTGTCAAAAATAATATTGATGTGTTTGAAGTAAACACGTATCTCTGTTAGTTACCATTTAATAGTTCTAGTGTCACAGATTTGGAAACTGAGGACCCTGATTAATAAGTGAATAATCTGGTTGCATGTCTAGGTTGAGTTTCTCAGGCAGGAACAGACACACAGGAGCTGAGGGCATTCAGAGGGACGACTGAGTCTTGTCCCTGGTGGAGGTGATGTGGAGGGCCAGCAGTGCCTGGCATCTTTAGGGAGGCAGGATGGTGGGGGTGCTCATGGCACCAAGGCTTGTTGCCCACCCACCTACCCACTCAGACCTTTGCTTGGCCCAGAGGGACTAGGACTCAGCATTCCTCTGGGAAAACAAAACTCAACCCACCTCGCAACCGCTGGGACCAAGCTCCCTTCAGCAGCCTTCTCCACCCACAGTTCTGCAGACACCTGCAATCCACCACCCCTTTACTCTGGTCCTTTGGTTAAAAGGGTAAGTGGTACAAGGCCCCATGGAAATCAACCAAACAGGATACAAAGTATCCACCAGGGACAAGACTCACCCTTCCTTCTGAATGCCCTCAGCTCCTTGTGTGTCTGTTCCTGCCTGAGAAACTCAACCTAGTTGAGTTGAGCCTGCTGGCAGGCCCTTTCCCTGTTCTCCTGGGCCCTCAGCTCTGTTCCTCCCCAGCATGGGCTGTTCCTTGCTGAGCCAGGGAAGCAGGTGCTGAGGGGCAGGTGGGAGGTGGATGGGCTGGAGGGACAGATCCTACCACTGTTTATGGCCATCATCCTGGCCTGTGCTGAGAATAGCACCCACGCTGTGTGGGGGCACAGGTGGGGCGGCTATGCTGACATCTCAGGACAGATGGGCCAAGGGCTGCGGCCAAGGGTGTGGTGCATGCCTATGGAGACACCCTGTCCTCAGTGGGCTCCACCCAGCCTGAAAGAAGAGGCCGGAGAGTCTTCCTGTGTCACTCACATTCTGCTGCTGAGTCCTCACTGCCAGCCTTTTGGCTTGGCACTGGAGGTGGGGGTGGGGTTGCCATACTGAGGTCCAACCGGGGTTTCTTGTAGTGGCTGCTGTGGGTCCTACAAGCTGGCCTTGCTGGAAGGGACACTACTTTGTATCCTGTTTGGTTGATTTCGATGGGGCCTTGTACCACTTACCCTTTTAACCAACAGGACCAGAGTAAAGGGGTGGTGGATTGCAGGTGTCTGCAGAACTGTGGGTGGAGAAGGCTGCTGAAGGGAGCTTGGTCCCAGCGGTTGCGAGGTGGGTTGAGTTTTGTTTTCCCAGAGGAATGCTGAGTCTTAGTGAGTCATGGGGGCAGGTGTATGGGGTGGCAGGCACCCAGTCAGGCATGTGTCGGCTGGGTGTGGGGGGAACTGGGCAGGGTGGGGACTTGGTGGGTTAGGCTATCCAAGGTTTCTGGCCTGGATAGGTGAATTCCGGGTCAAGAGACGGGTAAAGGCACAGAAAAGGAACACCAGTCACCACTCTGTAGTATACTGTCTTATCTACACAGTCACAACTCATTTTTCTTATTTCTTTTACCGCCCCCCTTTTCTGTTTGTTACTGGGAGATGAACCCAGGGATGCTTTGCCACTAAGCTACATCTCCAGCTCTTTTTATTTTTTGAGACAGAGTCCGGTTGCTGGGATTACAGGCATGCACCATCATGACCGTCCCCCAACCCTTGTTTAAAATTTTGAGACAGATTCTTAAGAAGTTACCCAGGCTGGCCTCCAGAGTGGCTGGGACCACAGGTGTGTGCTGCCTATTGTAAAATGAGACCCAATAGCTTGGGTCTATTTACATTTTTCTTAACAAAAATAATGTAGACACATAAAAAACAGTAATTTTTTTTTTTTTGGCAAAAACATATGTAATTTAAAGAAATTAAAAAGAAAAAAGGAGACCGGGCACAATGGGGCATGCCTGTAATCCCAGTGGCTGGGGAGGCTGAGAGGAGGATTGCGAGTTCAAAGCCAACCTCAGGAATGGTGAGGTGCTAAGCAACTCAGTGAGATCCTGTCTCTACATAAAACACAAAATAGGGCTGGGAATGTGGCTCAGTGGTTGAGTGTCCCTGAATTTAATCCCTAGTACCAAAAGAAAAAAGGAGAGCGTGCTAGTTCTTATAATTGCAACATCCTTATTTTCAGAAAATGGTTTCTTTATCCTCTGGTTGAGTATGATAAAACGAATGTCATGGGGAAGTTGTGATTCTAATGTTAGCAGCTTCCTTTTGAAGGCTTAAACCAAAGATCAAGGAGTCTGAGTCTGGATTCAAAGATCCCAAGAGGCTGTGGGGCAGGCATAAGCTCAAACTTGAGGGGGCTCCCCTTTCCTTTCTTAAGGCCTTAACAAGCTTGGGTCTCACGAAAAACATCCTTGAGGTACCAAGAACCCCTTCAAGCCACAGCCCGCCATAGGGCCAAGTCAGCAGGTCTAGCAAGGGTACCGTGTTGAGACTGGTGCTGGGACCAGAGCAAACATCAAGGACTTAGGATCCATTCTGAGGCTGGCCTAGGGCTGGCGGGTGTTGGGGTCAGGTGGGCCCAGTCTAGGCTCACCTGCCGCTGTGCCAGGAAAGTCTTCCAAAGATACACTGTTCAGGAAAAGAGCAACACCGCCCCGAAGATACGCTTCTCCGGTGGCATCTCCCACATGGCATCCGCAATGCCGACATCCCCATGGCCACCTGGTTCCACAGGCTCCTTCAGCGTGCACTGGTGCCACACTGACACGTGCTCTCAGAGCGTCCCCGCGATGCCACAGTGATATCAGTCCCTTCCCAGTGCCTCTACACAGACACTCGCCCCCATGCCAGCCCCTCCGCGCTGCCGGCTGTTGGCAGTATTGCAAAAACACTCTTCCCCTTGCCGACACCACCATAACTCATTTTTGAAACCCCCTTGGAGGGATTTCTTGGCTTCATTTTACTGATGAGGTTCAATGGCTCAGAGAAGTGAAGTTACTGCCTAAGGTTGCATAGCATGGACCTTGCAACCTCTTGCCTACTCACCAAAAGGGGCACTCTGGTGGCTGTCCAGACTATTTACTCTAAGCTGTTCACTGGTCTCAGTGAGTCACCCTGGTGGGAGGGATTGAGGAAAGAGATAGGAAGTGGTCACAGCCCAATGGTGGGGAGGGTCTGTGGGCCCTGCCGTTGCATATCCACCTGCCCCTCTCCATGTCCTGCTGGATTTTTATTCAGAGATGTGCATCCTTCTCAACATGTCTCCTCTGCAGTGTAGGCTCCTGGGCTGGGACCTTGTGTGGGTCCCTGCAGAACACGTTCAGGTACACTGAGGCCTCGGAGCACATTTGCAGTTTCTAGCGACTCAGCCCAGGGGCCCAGGGGCCAAGTCCTAAGCCAGGAGAGGGGACTCAGTGTTTGGTGGGGAGCTGGGTTTGGGCTATGAGGGGTGAAATTGAGGGGCGGGGGCTTGACTCACTCCCTGAGATTGGTGAGGAAGGCCAATGGGGCAAGTCTGAAGGCTGGTTGGGTGCTTAATTGGGGTCTGGGTGGCCCTGGCCCTTTCAGGAACCCTGATACTCATTGGTGGACCCTTGGTTCTTCCAATGACTGGGCACGGACTGGGCCTGGTGGATGCTCTTGGAGGGCAGGGAGTGAGTCACCACCAAGCCCTGGGCCCAGCACTGCCATCTCTCCATCTCTCCTTTAGCTGGCACCTCCTCTTGGCTGACTGGCTCACTCTAGGCCTATATGGCAGGTGGTAGGGGTGGCACATCAGAGCCACGAGCTTGGGAACCCATGGGCCATGTGCAAATTCTAGCCATTGCTTACCTAACCATGAGCCTTGTGGACCACCTCCCTGTCCTTATAGATTTTGAGAACTCTTGGCTTTGGGATGCCTTTGAATGAGCTGCTCTTCTGTCACCTTCTGCCCTCCCTTTGGCTGGCCTAGTTCCCCCAGCTGCTCTGAGCTTGTTCCCCCAGCCTCTTCCTCATCTCGACTCTGACCCATTTGCCTCTGCTTCTGCTGTGGGCTCCCTGGCTTTCTCTGGAGTCAGGGTGGCTCCACCCTGGCTGCTTAGCCATAGGCTTATCTCTGAACTGGCTGGAATTTCAGGCACCCTGGGAGGAAAAATGGGAGGAGGGGAGGGGCTTCCTGGTCCCCCAGGGTCAACTGGACCCTTTCCTGGGTCCGAATGTCTCTTGCAGCTGAAGAGGGAAGCGTGGGGGAGGGACCTGACTTTTCCTCCCCCAACCTTCCCCCTCGTCCCTTCTTTCTCAGGGAGTGTAGGCTGTCAGACACCACTGTCCCCCACCAGCTGGGAAGGCAGCTGGACTCTTTGCGTTTTGGTTTTTGACCAGCAAGTCACAATTCAGAGTATTGTTGTGGGGCAGACATAGGTGGCCAAGTTTTTATTCAGTCAATTAAGGACAGAAGAAAGAAAACCAAATATTGTTTTTTTTTTCTCTCACTAGTGTTACACTAAGGAAAATCACTCAAAAGAGGAAGGTGGTGGTCATTCTGGAGTGACAGCCTCACTGGAGAGGCCAGTTGGCTTCCTTAGTCAGCTGTTCTGACCAGAGGCTCACAGAAAATTGTGATGAATCTTTGTGGTCTGGTGACTTCCGGAGCACAAAGACTTGTTCAAAAGACAGATCAGATCACCATGTGGGTGGGAGATAGGCTGTGAAATTCTGAGGCAGAGGGTCACCCAGGCTCATTTGTCCAGGAGGAACCTGGACCGTAAGAGTGTGTGTGTGTGTGTGTGTGTGTGTTTTGTATGTCTTGCAAAAACCCTTGCAAACTTTGCATTCTAATCCACAATCTACCTGTGTTGCTTATTTCACAAAAGCGTTTTCTTTACCAGTTAAATCCTTGAAATGTGGCAAGATGGAGTGTGAATCTTGATCAGTAAACCCCACACGGGCTGCCTGCTACTCCTAGGTGCCTGTGTTCCCCAGCTGGAGAATCACAAGTGGAGTTTGGACTGTAGAACTGGACAGGTTTGGCTCCTGCCTGGCTCTGCTACTAGTTACCTACCTGGGCCTCAGTTTCTTTATCTATAAAGTGGGGCCAACAGTCACTGCCTGAGGGAGACCCAGTGATATGAGCCCAATTGTGAGGGGTGTTAATTGGACCAGGAGTTGATTGGACCAGAGATTCCCTGGAGGTCTTGCCTTGCAATGTGAGCTTTGTAGGGCTCGGGAGGAGGGTCATTGTCCTCAGCTGGGATCTATGTGGCAGGCTCATAGCCCAGAGATCGAATCTGATGGGGGAAGGTCCCCTGCGGAACAATTTCCCACAGGGGAAAGTCAGTGAGATGATGACCTGTCCCCAAGCCAGCTCATCCTGCCACCACCTCCCAGTCAGCGTGGGGAAGTAGGTCCCTAGGATGGGGACACAGAGACGCAGGGGAGAGAACTGAGGCCAGGGCACAGGTCCATCTTTTGGGGCAGGCTGAGTGTGTGTGGGGCAGGCTGAGTGTGTGTTGGGAAGGCAGAGGGGAAGAGCTGCACAGGGAAGAATTTTCCATTCCCTGCTGAGAGGTGCTCAACCCTTCTCAGGCCAGAGACCAGCTTGGGCTCACTGTTTATTTTCTTCTAGTTCTTTCTCCAGCTCTCTTGCCTCATTTGGGGTTCTTACCCTGTTCCCACCCTCTGTCTCTTGCCTGGTTCCATGTCTTCCTTGTGGTTCCTGCTGTGCCTTCAGAGTGGGCAGGGACCTCTGCCGGGGAGGGCATGTGCACTTGTGTGTGAGCATCATCTCACACCTGGGGGAGCTTGCATTGTATGGGGAGTCTGAAGGCTGGGGTGCATTTTTGCCTCCTGGGGATGGAATGCTGTCCCTGGCTCTTGCCCAAGGCCGATTGTCTCAGTGCTTATCTTTCTTAAAATGTCATTGTACCTTTGGAAGGTAGAAGGCAAAGTCAGATGCATGGCCAGCCCTGTGCTGCAGAAGTCTAAGTTTTTTGTTTTTTTTTTTTATAATTTATTTGTGATTTGTTTTTATCACATAAGGTCTCTCCTCTATTCTGGATTTGATTTCTGGGCCCTACTTCCTGGGCTTCATTTCCCTGTTGTGATCATGGCTGCAGGGCCTAAGGGGCCCCACAGCCTGCTGCTTTCCAACAGAGATTGTGCCCTCATCCTATTCCCTCTCTCCTTGGTCACCCTCTCCTCCCAACTTGGATCAAAACTTCATACCTAAACCTTCTGGGCCTAGTGTTGCCATTCTGAAGGGACAGAGCGTCTGAGTTCCCTGAGCTCTGAAGGGAGAGGCAGAGCTTATCTGGGCTAGACGAAACATGGAAACTCTCCCATGAGCGGTCCCACAGTCTGGGGACAAGAGTGACATCAGTGAAAAGGGCTCAGTCCTGGCCAGGTTACCTCAGCATCTGTTCCTGTTTCCTCCTTCACAAAGTGGGACTGCCATATGCCCACTTGCTACTGAAAAGAGGAGGAAGGAGGGAGGTTCTGGCTGGAAGAGGCCCAGACTACGGTATAGTCCCAAGAGTGTCCTGCAAGGTCACCGGGCAACCCTGAACCAAAGCTTCCACTGAAGCTCCATCATGCTCAGTCGCTGACTGGAGCAGCCTGTGGGCACTGTGGCCTTGACCCGAGCACAGTGATGGGCCCAGAGGGTGGCTGCAGGGGCCCTGCGTCTGTCTTACTCCCCACAGGAAGACAGATCTGAGCAGCATTTACTCATGGCCACCACAAAGCCACAGGATCCTGGCTCTGCTCCCATTTTTCAGTGTGGCTGAATCCTTTAGCGTGTTTGCCTTTCTTTTCTTATCTCTAAAGTGGGAGTAACAATCTGTAGCTGAAGGCACGGTATGAAGACTAAATACCTAGGAGCAAAGGCCACTAGTAGCAATGAGCATACCTGCCCACTAGAGAGAGTCAAGACTCCTTGAAGAATTAGCTGGTTCTAGGGCTGAGGCAGGGAAGGTACAGGCTGAGTCTGGAGCATCTTGTAGTGCCAGAAGGAAGTATGGGAAGATTAATGGAGACGTGTCCAGAGGCTCCCACTGGCTACATTTGGGACATTTGAGCATCAAAAAGAATAATGATGGAAATAGATTTATAACATATAGAATGCAAAGCAAAGACATAAGTTTATAGTGAGCTCTCTACTACCCTCCCCTCAAAGACAAGGTTGAGGAAAGTTCCTTTTTAGAGAATGGCAGTGCACGTGGTGGAGTCTGTGTGACAATGGTGTTCCTTGAAGATGACAGCGCAGTGCATCTCAGAGTTTGATGTGTGTATAGTGCACCAGGGGGACTTGCTAAAGTGGAAATCAATCAAGCAGATCTGGGGTGGAGGTTGAAATTCTCTATCTCTACCAGGCTTTCAGGTGATGTGATACAGCTGATCTGTGGACCTCACTTTGAATAGCAAAGTGATTGTCAATCTATGGGCATTCACATGGTGATAGTGATTACCTGCAGATAACTAGTTGTCAAGAGAAAAATTATCTCTCACAACTGTAATCCCAGCAACACAGGAGGCCGAGGCAGGAGGATTATGAGTTTGAGGCCAGCCTCAATAACTTAGCGAGGCCTAAGCAATTAAGTGAGACCTTGTCTCAAAATAAAAAATAAAAAGGAATGGGGTGTATCTCAGTGGTTAAGCACCCTTGAGTTCAATTCCTAATACTCCCCTCGCACAGCAACAACAACAAAAAAAAAAAAAAAAAAAAGGAAAAGAAATGTTACTTCTAGCTCCAGGAAATCTGGCAAACATGACCCAGACCAAGTGGTTAAGTTTAGCATAACAGCTAGGGCCCATTCTGTAGTAACGCATTTGGAAGAGCTCAATGTCACCTCTGTAGCACTCTTGCCAAAAACAGTTCAACCTCAGCCTAACAGGAAAATAATCAGATGAATCCAGAGTGTGGGGCATTCTCCTAAGGGCTGTTTATACTTTTAAAAAATTGTCAATATCATAAAAAAATAAGTGATAAATAGGTGTGTGGGAAAATATTCTAAATTAAAGGACCCAACAGACACAGCAATGTGTGAACTGTGCTTGGATCCCACATTGGAAAGTGAAGAAGCCATCTAGATATGAGGGACATTTTAGGGTACAAGTAGGGATATTTGAATATGGACTGTGTATATAGTTATGGACGTGTATATAGCCCATAGATGTATGTCTATATGTATATGATATTATTAAATAGGTATTAAGCATATTGGGGGTGCTTGTGGCATTACAGATATTTAGAAAATATTTTTTTTCTCGGGGGGCGTGGGGACCAGGACCAGGACTCAGGGGCTCTCAACCACTGAGCCACATACCTGGCCCTATTTTGTATTTTATTTAGGGTCAGGGTCTCACTGAGTAGCTTAGCTCCTCACTTTTAATTGAGGCTGGCTTTGAACTTGTGATCCCCCTGCCTCAGCCTCCCGAGCCGCTGGGATGTCAGGTGTGCACCATTGAGCCTGGCTAGAAAATATTCTTAAGATCTGTGCTGAAGTATTTAGTGGTGAAGTATTTTGGGGAGAAGAGTCATGATTCTGAAGTTACTTTAGATTGGTTGGACAAATGTAAAAGGGACCAAACTATTTTTATATTGACAGATAAAAGCAATTGTGGACAAGTGGTAGCAATTGGTTGGTGGACCGACAAAGAAGATTAGATGGCAGTATGTTGCACTATTTCAGCTTGTTTTGAGGTTTATCTTTTCAAAATAAGAAGTTTGGTGGGCATATGAAATGTGGTAGTGAATGCTGGCTTTAAATCTCTGACCCCTTTGCCCTCCTGCAGGTGTTACTGGAGGCTGGATTATTGGAGGCCACCCAGACCCTCCACCTGGCAGTGTGGGTGTGAGCTTAGGCCACTCCAGTGTCTGAGCAGATTATGGGGATGAGGGGGAGTCACTTTTCCCTCTGGGGAGTGTGCCTGGGAACAGGGGAAGCTTGTGTTTGTGTTTGAGAGATGGCCTTGGAGGGGGTTTGGGAGGCTGAGGGGCCTGGTGACAGGGGGGACCTTGCAGGACTGTCCTCAGGAGAGGCCAACTCTGCCCCTGGCGATCCAAGAGTCCCCTTGCTCAGCTTCATTTTCTGCCCCAGTTTTGTGGACCCAGCAGTGAGAGGCCTCTCAGGGCAGGAGAGGAGAGGAGGGAGGGCCTTGTACCCTTTCTCTGCCTGGGTCCCCACCTCTGCCCACCCACACAGACCTTGTCCTCGTTGCAGACTTGTCTTCTGATGTCCCCAGCATCTCCCTCAAGGCCTCAGAGCTTGTGGTGGTGAAGGCCTGCAGCTGGTAGCCCTGCCCTGCCTTCCTGGGAGGTCCCTTGAGCATCAGAGCAGAAGGACAAGGGCCCTGTTCAATCAGCCGCAGCTCCTAGCATGGCAGACCCAAGCTATGCGTGGCACTAGGGGTGGGAGAGATTCATAAGAGAAAACCCCAGGGTGTCAGGGAGACAGCCGGAAACCCAGAGGCCCTGGACAGGTGGGTAGACCATTGCCTTTGGCCTGATTCTGGGGATCCCCTCTCACTTTCACCTTGCAGAACTATCTCCCTCAGAGCCAGGTCCAGGGAAAATGCTGCTGTCTATGGCCTTCTGCCTGTCTTCCTGTCTGGGGAGCTTTGGTGTGAAGTCACAAGGGCGTGAGGGCCTGCATCCTGTCAGAGTGATCCCCGACCACAGGCTCTTTGGGGAGGAAGAAGACACCCTGCCCTTGGGTGGGGCTCACTCTGCCACAGAGCCTTCCTGGGGCTGCAACTGGGCCAGTGCTGGGAGGAGATAATGAAGAAGGTGAAGGCCAGATGTCTTTTCTGGGGTCTCAGCAGTGAGGTGGTGAGCGGGAGGGACAGGGATGCACATGTGTGTATGTATGTGTGTGTGTATGCACGTCATTTTTTTTTGAGTGTGTGTGTGGTGGGGTGTGGGGAACATTGATTGGGGGTGGCCTGGGTCTCATCTCATCTTTGAAACAGGGTGCCTGGACCAGCCAAGCAATCTTCCGCCTTCCTGCCTGGAACCCTGGATCAGGGCTGACTGAGAATGTGACCTTGTCTCCACCTCCCTGGGGCTCCCTCCTGGCCCTGGATTTGGCTCTTCTCAGTGGTTCTCTGGGTTTTGGAAAGTGCTCATCCTTGCCCCATGCCTTGCCATTCAGGCTGTGGGTGTGTGTCTCCAAAGTGCAGGGGGCCTGGCCGCTCTCTGGGGTGAGGTAGAGATCAGAACCTCCGGGAATGGATTGCTTGGAGCTGGAGGCTCAGCCAGGGGAAGTCACACAGACTGCTCATCTGATTAGTGCCCTCCCCGCCTATCCCTCTCTGGTCACGGCCATTCCCGACTGGATGACTTCAGACCATGGGTCCTGATTTGTGTGTACTCACCTGCCATCTGTCACAGGAGGTGAGGGAGAAGTGCTTGGTGTCTGGAAGTTCATGAAGGGGTGGGGGAGATAGGAAGTGATGAGTGGCCTGTGGTGGGCTTCCCCTCCCTCTAGGTTTGGTGGCACTGCACTGACATATACTCTTGGAACTTGCTCTTATTCAGGGCTATTCAGAGGTTTGGCAGGACTTCCCATACCAATGGGAGAGGCTGACCCCGGAGCTCCTGTGTATGTCCTAAGCTGTGACAAGGGATGGCAGGGTCTCCTCTCTTCCCTCTTGCCAAGCCCCTGTGGGCCCTGGCACCAGGAAGCACTAGGCCGTGTTGTGTCTGGGAACCTCCCAGAGGCGGGGGGCTGAGCCATGTGGATATTTTTGGAGCCAGCCACACGGCAGCCTGTTGTCGGGCACTTCAGCTCCACTCAGGTCTGGCCTTGGGCTGAGGATGTGGTGAGAGGAAGCTTTGATATGAAGTGACACTGAGTGGCACTGATAAGGCTTCCTGGACTAAACATTGGTTTTGCTGGCCCTGCCTGGTGGCCTCCCTTCCTCCCTCCCTCCCTCTGCTAGCTAGGTGTGTTTGGCCTGGGCCTCATCTTCTGTCATATGAACAAAGGCTCCTCTTTGTTTATTACAAAGTGAGACACGTATGGTTAAGTTGAAGATGAATGTAAATGATGCTGGTGGTCTGGGACTTCCCCACAGCCTATGTGTAACCCTGACGGGGGGGGCATGAACAGGCCTCCTCTTGGCCTTCCTCTTCCAGCAACTTCTCATCCTTCAAAACCCAGCTCAGTTGTCCCATATTCCCTGAGCCTCTGCTAGGCTTGGGTCTAGGCCCATCCTGGACATTTACTAACCCCATTTCTCCCAGTGGTCTATCTGTGAGCTGGGCATAGGAGGCGCCCACTCATGGTGTATTAAATGGGTAGGATGGATGGACCTTTTCAGAGTAGAGAGCTGTGTGTGTGTGTGCAGGTGACTCTCCTGAGTGAAGGCACTGTTAGGGATGGAGAGAGCAACCTTATCTCCCTACCATGGGATGAGATAGAGTCTTATGTGGGCAAGCAGCGTTTAGGTAGATCGTCATGTTCTGGGCATAGGGGCTGGTCACAAAGGCCTCTGCCGCAGTGGCAGGAGTCCCACTCATAGAAGGTAGAATTAGAAGCTTCATTGAGCGAGGTGGTGAAGAATTGTCCCTGACCTGGGACAGGCAGTGTCCAGTGTTGTACCCCCCCTTCCTCAGCAGCCACACTGGAAACCCCTTGAAGATGGAGCCTTGTGCCCTTGTTTCTTGTCTCTAAGGTGGGGTGAGTGCAGGAGGGGTTGACAGGGCTGCTTCCCTGGGCCTCGGCTGTGCTGCATGTACGGTCTTACTCTTGTTTCAAAGTTCTGCACTTTGGGGCTGAGTGCTTTCTGTCCAAATCACAGGAGACTGAAGACACTGGTGGGGTATTTTGTTCAAGGTCACATGAGTGCCCTTGAGACTCCTGGCTCAATGTGCCAAAAACCACTGACAATATCTTGTGTATCTGTCCTGTGTCTAGCCGAGGATCCAGAGATAATGGGGATGCTGTCCTTGACCAGAAGCTGTTCATATAGATGGGGCAGAGGCATGAGATAGACACTCAGGCACATCACACAGCAAAAAGGAAAGTGGGTGCCAGGCCCACAGTGGCCCAGAGTGTGTTTGGGAAGAGAGAAGTCAGGGAAAACTTCACAGAGGAACCTTGTCATCTGAGCAAAGTTTTAAAGGATGCATAGGAGTTTACCTTGTGCACATGTAGGGTGTGTAGGCGATCTTGGGTTGCTGTCTGTCTGGACCTGGTATGAGGAATGGGGATCTCAGACCCAGCTTCCAGTGGGTCTTCCAGTAGGCTGCTCTGTGGGCATTTTAGGGACTTGCTGTTTTTTGAGTACTGTGGGCTAGGTCCTGCCATGGTTTTTACACACACGATCCTTGCAATCCAGGAGGTGAGTGTGGATTGTCTCTTCATCTTGCGGATGAGGCACTGGAGTGCTGATTTTTTGGCTCGTGGAGGTTTTGCTTTGGTTTTCTTCTCTCAGGGTCAGTCCCTGGCACCCCGCTGCGTTTGCCCAGTTGTAGCCCTGTGATTTTAGCACTGAGTCCTTGGTGGCTATCCCTCTTGTCCACCCCAGTCTCCTGCTTACCATTCTCACCCTCCCTCCATCCTCTGTGACCTGCAGTGGCCTTGAAAGGTTTGAACATCCTCTGTAATGCACCTCATCTCTTCAGTCTCCCCCGTCTGATCTCTACCTTGGCTACCATAGGCCGTGTACTTTCCTGTCTCCAGACTGGGACCCACCTCTGAGCACACCTGCTGCCCCAGCAGAGATTCCCAAAGCAGGTAGACAGCAGGTGCCCAGAGAGAGATAGCCAAGAGCAGCTGGCCTTTTCGTGCTTCCTAGGTTGGACCAGGGAAGATGTAGCAGGGCAGTGACCACCTTGCAAAGTCCAGTCAAGGGTGGGTAAGGTCTTGGCCTGGGCCCTGGGTGGGCAAAGTTGGCATTCCAGGAAGTGTGGCCCATCTCAGTGCCTTCAAAGGGAAGATGTGCCAGAGGACATGTCGGGTGGTGACTTGCTGGCCTTGGACAGCTGCTGGGCTGGCCCGCTTGTTCACAGGGCTCCCTGTCCTTCTTGCCTCTATTTTGCCTCCCCTGTCATTGTCTCTTTCTCCTTCATAGAGAGCTGTAGGGGAGAAAGCAGGGCCAAGGGAGGGAGGGAAGTGTGGGAGGACCTGCTGGGCCGGCCCTTCTGGTCAGAGCTTCCTCTTGGCTTCTTGATTCTGTTCCTACCTTTTTCCAAATAGTTCCTCTCTCTTGGCCTTGAGACTCCCTCTTTGCCCTTACCCACCCCACCTCTGCCCTTCACTTCCTGTCCCAGACACAGCCGAGGAGGGACAGCTGTGAATGATCGGAGTGGGTTTAGGAGGGGTGATTATTTGCCTCTGAGGTTTCCAGCTGAAATAGAGCATGTGGTTGTAAGTGTGTATGTGTGAATGCATGTGTGTATATATGGGTGTGAGAGTATGTGTGTGTGTGACCGTAAGGACCAGGGGTGGGCTGGCATTGCCTGTTGGGTTGTGGAGGAGGAGCAGGGTGGCTGGAGCAGGTCACTACTAACAATCCGTTTGGATTGGGAGCTGACTCCAAGTGACCTCTGACTTGACCTGGCCACCCCTCTCTGCCCTCTTCTGTCTGCCATGGTTGCATGCCAGCTCAGGGGCTCTCTATGCCTCTCTGTGGTGATCATGGCCCTTGAGCCCAGGCAGTGGAGGCATGTGGGGACGTGGGGCTGCCCCTTTCCTGCTCAGCTCACTTGTCAGCTGCCAGGGTTGGGGTGGAGCTCCCGGGGATGGAGTGTGAGATCAGCAAGGAGGGGCGCGTGGTCACTTGCGTTGTCTCTGAAGCCTCGCTCCAGGTTTCATCCCCATAGCAAGCCTGTCCTGAGGCTCTTGGCTGATGGTCAAGCCCTGGATGGGAGGGTGGGGAGGCTGCAGGCCCGAGGGACTGTCTTTCTGTCTTCATCCATTCTGTGTTGCTATAACAGAAGATTCCAGACTGGATAATTTATAAAGAAAATGTGTTAGTAAACTTTCTGTTACCATAAGAAATATCTGAGATAACCTACTTAAAAAAGAGGAAAGATTTATTTGGGATCATAGTTTTGGTCACTTGGCCTGTTGCTTTCGTGTCTATGGCAAGACAGCACATCTATGTGGTCAGCAACCACCTCACCCTATGACAATTGGGAACAAAAAGAGACAACAGGAGGGACCAGGGTCCCAATATCCCTTTCAAGGGCACTCCTCCAGTGACTTCCACCTAGGCCCCATCTTTTAAGTTTCTACTGCCTCCCAGTAGGGTTACTGGCTGGGGACAAAGCCTTTAACACATGGGCCTTGGGGGGATACTATTTAAATCATAGAAAGAAAGAAATTTATTTCTTACAGTTCTGGAGACGAGGAAGTCTGAGATCGATGAGCCACATCTGGTGGGGCCTTCTTGGCAAGTCATAAAATGGCAGAAGATAACACATGACAAGGGAGTGGGCATGAGAGGGGCCAAGTAGCTTTTACAGTTGGCTTTCTGTGTCCACAGGTTCTGTGCCAACCAACTGTGGATTGAAAATATTTGGGGAAAAAAATTTCAGAGTTCCAACAAGCAAAATTTGAATTTGCCATGCATTGGGCATTATACTGAATCTGCAAGAATGAAGCAATATGTGGGTGTTCCCTCCTGCAGCCTCTCACCATTCCAGAGACTCGGTCTCCCCAGCACTCTTCGAGCATCATTCACCTCTTGTTTTGTGCCTTGTTCCTATACGGTGTGGTTAGACCCACAGTGGTGGTGTCTGTATTGAACACATGAAGACTGCTTTTCTTGTTATTATTTCCTATACAACACAGGATAGCAACTCCTTGGATAGCATTTGCATTGTATTACATTCCCTAAGTAAACTAAAGATGGTTTAAAGTTTGTGGGAGGATGTGTGTAGGTTTATATGCAGATACTAGGCCATTTCCTATAACTGAGGTGAACATACACAGATGGTATCCTAGGAGGTCCCAGAACCAATCTTCCATGGATATCAGCAATATAACAAAACCAGACTCTTGATAACTAACCCATTCTCTTGATAATGACATGAATGCATTCATGAGGTCCCGTCCTTATGACTTAGTCACCTCCCATGAGGCCCCACCTTCCAGCATTGATGCCTGAGGATTAAGTTTCCAGCACAGGAACTGTGAGGGACAGGTTCAGCTCAGAGCTGAACCTGCCTTGGGGATCGCAGCAGCTGGGAGACCTCTTGACGGTCCCAGTGCCCCAGCTGGGTGACATGGTCTGCAGGCCTCCATACCCTGGTCCGTGGTTTTGGCACTTGATCACCCTTGCTTTGGCTACTCTGTTTCTCAGGGTAACACTCTTCTCTTCTCCCTCTGTCTTGGCAGGTCCTTCAGAAACTGGGGAAGGCAGATGAGACCAAGGATGAGCAGTTTGAACAGTGCGTCCAGAATTTCAACAAGCAGCTGGTGAGTATA